>JAOTRI020095301.1:0-14998 GCA_028564885.2 Zoanthus sanctaehelenae | reverse complement strand
GAGCCTCGATATGATTCAGACAAGGTTGATTCGTGCCTAGTCCCTCTCTGAAATCCGCCATTATGAATTCGGTGTATTGTTGAATTGTGTCAATGAAAAATGGTATTTTGTTGATTGGAGTTCATGTACAAAAACTCATGTGGGAGAAAATACTAAACTTTAAAATTTCATCAAGTTTCATGCACTACGTTGATTTTAATCACTACTTTTTAAAACGCATCAAAAAACTGCTTGCAAGAAACTGGACAAAAGAACTTATCAGACTTGTCCGAACATATTATTTCCAAAATTAAATGAAATTTGTGAAACAATGAATACTGAAAACCTTAGAGGTTTACGCATTGAAATAAAAGGATGCATCAAATGTCTTAAAATAATCAAGTCTTAAGTTGATATCAAAGATAGCATTTCACTTTAGTTACACCGAATTTGGAATCAAGAAAGGATGACTTCTTTGTATTAGTGAATGACCATTACAAAATGGTTGTCTTAAAGTTCCATTAAATAAAAAAAAGATAAAGATTAAATTTTTAAACTTTAATTGTACTTAATCATTTTTACTAATCAATTTTTAGTGATACTTCTTCAAAACAAAATTAAAAAAAGATCTTAACACATGACATGTTTCTCGTTCAGACTTACAGACGGTCATGAGTTGATTGGCAAATTTCAAAAGTGGGAAAACAGTGCTTTTTGTTAAGCATGTAGTTACTGCTTTGCAATTTAAAGATATTGTCAGTAGCTCAAGTAAATAAAACATTGTTCACAAATAACCTGGAAACCGTCTACTAAGAAATGGTACTAAATATTGTATTACTTGACAGTTGTTATTAGTATAAATACGTAAATATAATTTTGACAGAACTAACTGCCCAAAAAAGGACAGAGTTTACTTTTATGGTGCTTTCGAGCAAATGAAAGCAATATTAATATAAAATTTCATTCTAAAAAGTTAATCTTTCTGACATTCTTGAAATGATTTAACACTTACTAGTCCTTAATGTCCTATATAATTATGTATTTGTATAATTTTATATCTAGTCATCTCTACTCAAAACATAATAGCAAAATGGTAGCAACGATTTATTCCTAACATTAACATTTTAAAATATGCAAATAGACTAATTTTTTTTTCCTACAAAATGTAACAACTTTGTTGTTGATTTAAGGTCGAAATATTGCTGTAGCTCAACTTAAATACGCATTAAATTGTCAGTGGATTCGTCTGGCAAACGCTTTGAAAATTCAGAAGTCTGTAGATCTGACTGTAACCACACAGTCAGTGGTTTCTTCAATAGGCAGTTTGTTGTCTGTTAAGGGATAACAATAATTACTTGCCTCTGCGATATCTTCCATTTCAATATCATTTTAAATTTAGCTACAGTTTCAGTTTAAACCATCTTCAGGGACCTTTAAAAATAACCCCAGCAACAATTAGCAATCGAAAGTCATCACATGTTAACAACGCCTTTTTTCAGCTCGATACCATAGCTAAATGTTGTCGTATGACATTTTGATTTCCGGTATTCACCGGAGGGCAAGCTGAGCTGGCTAACGTTAGCAGAGCATCTGCACCGACTATTTCATTGAGCTTTTCTTCCATGTTGTTTTTGCGGCGTGATTTTGAGGAGCGTGTTGGATTTCTTGTGTAGTTCTCTTTCTCTTCCTTATCATCTACTGCCTGGCCAAAGCCACTGTCACTCAGTTCATCTCTTCTAATAACATCTTGCATCACTTGATCAACTTCACTGTCTTCGTCATCATCCAAGTCAGAATTGTGGTCAAATTCATATTCACCATCCATCGACGAATCAGGCGATATGTTGCATTTCACATACTGATGATCAGCAGGTAAATTTAGAGATGTTGATAAGCGTTGCTTAAAATTGGTCCTATTGCAGAAAAAATATTATCAATTGGTTGGCCTTTTACATTGTATCGCAGTTTAGTATAAATTAGTAGAAAACCAAATTTATTAGTATATTTTGTATACACTGACTGGCTAGCTCAAAGGAGATTAATATTTGCCAGGTACCATTCACCTTCATCTTAGACAAGTTGTCGACCCATTGTCAATTAGTTCTTGAGGTCTAATTGTTATTAGTATAAATTTACAATGTTCTATTGTGAATCTGTGAATCTGATTGGTTCTTTCACTGTTTTCTATCTGCTAATAGAAAACAGTTGTGAATAGCCAATGAAAATCGTTCTTTTATCAATTCTGACCAATCACGAAGCTTCATGTACATGACTAACTAGAATCGCTTTGAGAAAAAAGAAACAATGGTGTCGCGACAATTTGCCGAAATTTCGGACCAAGAAACTGAATATTTAATTGAAAGAGCAGTTCCAAAGAAAACGAAAATAGTGACAAAATATGGAATGAAAAGTTTTACTGGTAAGGAAAAAGTTTTACCTGTGTTTCCGTAAGAAGGATTTGTTTCACACCTCAGTGTACATCGCGCGCAGTGTTTGAACTCATTGTAAACACAATAAAACAGTTTTTCCTAAATGTTACTCCACATTTTTATGCAATGAGAAAATTGTAAATTTTCTACTAAAACAATTAGACTACTCGCCCTCGTTTTTTATGAGTGATAGAAAACTCGGGCTCGTAGTCTTTTGTTAATTAGTATTTTCCAACATAAGGGCTATTACACATACTACAATCTGATTGGCTCCCTAACCTCGGGCTATTCGTAATAGTCCGAGGTGACGAGTTTCCGAAAACAATGGCGGCTCATTAGCGTTTTGTGGAAGTGTCAAATAACTATAAAAATAAAAATATCCAAAAAATATCCAATGGTAAGATACAAGCATTAGAATACAGACATATTGCTACCTTTTCATAGATTTTTTACGGACACAAACGAGAGTTGCAAACTGAAAAATTTACTCGTGTAGCATCTCCAAATTAGCATGTATTCATATATATTCAATTTAGGCTCAATATGTTGGAAAATACAAAAACAATTACTGAAGCTATTGCCTCGTAGTCCATGCGGCCTCGAGGTCTAATTGATAAATAGAACGAGCTGTATACCAATACCAATGTTTCGAACTACTTTCCCTTTTCAATAAGACGTTGAACCAATGAAGTTTAGCTGAAGTTTTAAAAATAAAATGCGTGTTTAAAAGTATAAACAAGGGAGGTGGGATAAACATGACTCCAAAAAATGGAGACAGAGGAAAATAAAAATTTTGATCATAATTTGAAAACAGTAGAACTAAAAAAGACAAATTGCAAACTTAATCAAATTTCTCTCAGCTGCACTGTTCACAGTTCACTAGGCAGCGTAGGGCTGTGAAACACTGAGAAGTTTTAGCCTAAATATCCTATTTAGACTCAAGTACCTTTTTCTGCTTGTGAATTGCGACCATTTGCTGTTGACCATAGTGGGCCCAGAAATGGACCCCCTGTGTCTGTAGAAGTATTCTTTTGCTGTTCGTCGAACAACTTCTGTATCTGCATCTTCCCCATCAGATGACGGAGAGCGCGACTGGCAGCGGTTACCTGCAGAATATGACATTAATTTAATCAAAAATGAAATTTTTTAAACACGAAAGATTTAACAAACGCTGCAGTTTGAATCTTTAGTGTTAAAGTTGGAAGATTTAATCACCCTCTTGTGTTGGTTTTTCATTGTTACTTTAAATCTTTAAAATTAATTTATCCACAATATGTACAACTATTATTTTCGTATGGCAATTCTTGTAAGGGGGAGGGGGGGGGGGAAATTTGATCTGAAATAAATGAACATCATTTTATATTTTTTCATACAAACTAGTAGATTTTAATAGATATCACTCTAAAGATTTTGATATACGTATAAATTATCCTCACAATCTGGTAATCTTCTATTATATGGCACTTAACAGTTACGGACTACTTTATTAGTTATCAAAACAATGACTCTTTTTGTTCCCATTAGTCCCTCAGTAGACATAAATATATATAATATGTACTCTGCATTTTTACTTGTAGCAGGGACCAAGGTTGTTGGGAAAGCTCTGGCACTACCTTTGAAAGGGAGGGGACGACTGACGACCAAATAACAATATTCATTATCTGGTTTTTATGATTATACATTTTTCAAAATTTTTAAAATGGTGGCTCTTTGTGGCTAAAATCTTTTCCAAATTGATACTCCGATGTTTGCCAAGCTAAGCAATCCTAATAAATATGAACAAGAGACTGTATGCCTCTGAAGAAGATAAAAGTCACTGGCAAAAATACTCTGTGTGAAAAAATGAACCTCCAGGCTCAGTAGCACATGGTCAAGAACGGACCTCTGCACATGGGAACATTTAGAACAAGAGAAAGATACTTTATAATAATAATTTAGGTTCAATTATTGTTTGCTTTTTCCTTCTAGTTAGTTTAAAGAATTTCATATAAATACAAAATGGTTGCCAGTTGGTGGCAGTGTTTAGCCCTTGTAGGCAAGGAACTGAATCATAAATAAATAAATAAATAAATGCATAAATAAATATGATGTGTTTTGTATAAAGTCTATACTTGTAAAATAGTATAAGCAGTCATCACCATCATCAATCCAGTTTTGATCCGGGTTTATCCCCATAAACAAGGGTGGCCAGATTAACCCCTCTCTACCAGCAATCTCTCCCACTCCCACTCTCCATCTCGCTCAATTCACTGCATCCTCTCTCTTCAAACCAACACTCCTACTCTCCTTCTCCACCTGCGATCTCCATGTCTTCCTCGATAGTCCTCGCTTAGTTTTTCCCTTCAATTCAAACTCCAATGCCTTCCTCAAAACATGTCCATCATCCCTCCTTAACACATGCCCATACCATCTAACTCCATTCGCCTTTGCCATCTGAACCACTGTTTCCTTCAATCCCAACAACTCCATTAGGCCTTCTGTCCTCCTTCTCTCTACAAATTGCTCTTACCATCGCTCTCTCAGTTCTTCTCAGAATTGTTCTCATTCTCCCTCAAACACCATGTCTTACTCCTATAATTTTATAACATCACTGATCTCACACAACCCTGATAAATCATTCCTTTCATCTGCAGTGAGAACCTTTTTGAGTTCAGCAGCTCTCCACATAACTTGAACTTCACCCAACCAATTCTCGCTCTTGCCATATTAGCTGCCTCACAACCACCACTTGTTTTCACTCTATCTCCCAAATAGCTAGATAGATTCCGCCTTTTCACACAACTTCTCCACAGGTTCCACAAACCATTAACCTGACTGTTGCATCTTCCACACACAAAATCTATTCCCAAACTCATGGTCACTCTCTTTACTTTTGCACATCTGCCATGCATTCATTTCCCACATTTCACACACAACACTGAAACTGCCATTACTCGCATCCCACAAATGCCACATTGATCTACTTTACTTACTCGTAAATAATTAAAATGTCATTTTTATCAAATTATTTTTGTAGTAACCAAATTTGCAAGGTTCATTAATATGACATTGACATAATTATAACAAATAATCTGTTCTATATACTTTACTACTAGTATACCTAAAAGGTAATTAAATGATTAGCCTATAAAAGGAGATAGAAATCAATAAATATTGAGCCTATTTTTTATTAATATTCAAATGTTTATGAAATATCAATACTCATTTCCTGTTATTCCCTTTTATTTCCTTAAAATTCAAATATTAAGAAGACAAAGTGCATGCTTTTATCAAACTAAGAATTATTGTTCGAATACAAAGTATTCTGAAACTATAGTTTTTTAATGCAGAAACAAACTGCAGGCAAGCACTGGATACTCTGTCTTAAAAGCAATTTATTAAGAGTGCTTGCTTTTTCAAAACTTTAACTTTTTGTTTGAAAGTAAATATCTTGTTAATTTGATCACAATCCATCTCATTATATATATAGCGAAGTTGCTGCAGTTTAACATGTGTCAGGAAACTTTCCCAGAAGCGAAAAACCAATCTAGTGTTAAACCTTTATTGTTTTGATGTGAATTTCTTACTTTTTCAATGAGACTGCTCAATCGAGCATTCTACTTAAGAGCTAGTTAAGATGCAAGGTACTGTAATGACAACCCAGTGTATTATGCCTTAATGTGATTTATATTAATTTTGAAAAGAAGAAATTGTATAAGAAACTTGGTCATTCAATTGAGTATAATAAACTTGAGCAAACAATTCCTTTCCAAGTACCACAGAGCTGCCAAGTTCAGATGATTAAAAACCTGGAGATTATCAGGGCGTTTAGCTCGTAACTACCACCCAAAAGTGAACTTTCCTTGTTATACGCCCATGTGGATTTCTTGACGTTTTTTAACCCTCTGACTATTGGGAGGTTTTGCCTTTTTGAACAATGTTTTGTATCAAAACAATCAATTGGCTTTCTCTAATCCATATAAGGCATTGCCATGGAAACATCCCATGTTGCGTAGTGCCCAGGGATCGTGTTTTCAGTTGATGAGGTGATGGCATCGTTGAAGTGTCTTGTCATTGCTGTAGCAGCAGTTAAAAGTGGATTTTTGCTCATTTTTTGAGCCTTTTTTTGCCTTTCTTAACTACTGGATGGCATCATGAAGCTTGAAGGTAGCATTTGAACTTACTTGCTGAAAGAAACCAGCGAGGTGTCACACTTTTTAGCAATTTTTACGGCATATTTCCACTCTGTGGGTTTCCACAGGCGCCAAAAGAAGTTGGCTTTGAAGTTCAAAGAGGGGCAAATTCACTGAGCTGCCAATGCATTTTTCGGAAGTTTGGACGACTGAAGAACACTATAAGCATAAAATTTTGGCAGAACTCTGTAGAGGCTCTTGACTTAGTAAAAAAAATGATTAGTGCAGCAAATGCTATCTTTCCTTGTAAAATTTTTTTTATGTATCCCAGAATGCACTTGGGTCGTGCAAATGGCGAGGAACGTGTTGGTGCAAGATTGGCACAATGAAACGGCTGTAGCTCTATTCGTAAACTGAAAAAAGGTAAAACTTCACTATATCTCAGTACTAGGTCTGAATTTTGATGTGAAAGCTGTTTTGTTTGCTGGAAATGAAAATTTCATCAAAAAATCTAAGGCCAAACATCGTTGATTTTCCTGGTCAATAACTGACGCAAAACGGTATTTTTTTTCAATTTTTGCACTTCAAGTAATGACTCTGTGCAGAAATGACAGTTTATTCTTGTGTCACTGGCCTTCCAAACTTAAAGAAACTACTAAAGTTTGATTTAAAACCAGAATCTAAACATAGTTTTCTTGTTTAAGAAAGATTGAATTCTTTAACTCAGTACCATATCGTGCAGGCAGTTTAGGCCCTTCTAGGAGTCAAAAGGTTAAGAGGTCTTTGAAATTGTGTCCGCATGCACCCAAAATTTATACTATACTTCAAGATCACAAGATCAAATTTTTTTCGAATGATGAATAATTGCCATGCTACACAATGTAAAGTTAGGGCGTTATTGAATCTTATAATTACTGATTTTCATTTTTCTTTCAAAAGAACACATAGTAACTTTGAAAATCATACTTTCCAAGAATAAATGTAGAATTCGATGGATAGTTAAGAATCATTTTTAGTAGCATTGATTATTCCGTGAGATTTTAGTGGCTGGCCATGAGCCCTGGGACCGGTTCCATAAAACTCCTACTAGCTTTAATCCAGGATTAAGACAAAACTCTGAGGCCCAGTTTTTGACAAGTATGTCTTTAGAATACTTTATACAAAATTCTGCTCAGTTTTACCAATTAAGAAACCTGTTAAATCCAAAATTCCAAGCCAAATCAAGCTATAGAAGGTAGGAAACAGAAACATGGATTAAAAAATTAATCCTTAATTAACACTAATTAAGTTTTAAGGAACCGGGCCCTGGAGGTCAATGCGAAAACCTGGAGACTCATGGGTAAACCATGAGACTTGGCAGCTCTGGTACCACATAGACCATTTTCACAACACGCAATGAAAAATGATTCAAACCAAATCAAAGAACCTTAAAAATGCAAGCAAAAATTCAATTTCTAAAAACAAATTGAAGAAAATCTATCGCACAAGTTTACAAAAAATTAAGAACTATTTTGCTATTATAAAATTAATCCTTGTCAGTTCTGTAAAAACTATAAAAACTGTCAGTTTGCACACGGTATGCTCAAGACCTTTTTCATGGTTGAAAGCATCTTGATAAGTTGCTTTAATTTGCATATATATAACAAAAATTTTACAAAGCCGTATTTATTTTGTTTGGTTCTTGCTTCAATGGAACTTTTACTTTATGTACAAGTTAAACTACAAAAAGTATTTCTTACATAAATTTAGGTTGTGAAAAAGCAAATAGAAAATGCTAACAAAAAAATAAAGTAAACTTTGAAAACATGAAGTTCATATTTATAAATATTGAAAAATTTTATTGACTGAATTGGTCTAGCCATTTACAAGTGTAATTAAAAATTCAGTACAGACACTAGCAGGAATCCAAGTGTTTAAATGAATTCAAATTTGGCGTCGCGAGAAAGCTGAGAACTGAAGACCAAATTATGTGACATTCGCCATTTGGCAGCTCTCCAACAACAAACAGGTGCGACACAAATAATAGCTCAACCTACACATGTTTATTGCCGCAAAGCAAAGCACAACAATCTTCCCAGCCTTTGAACAACACTTGCAATGTAATTGCCAGGAAAAAGAATCCCATTTTGATGTCATAAACATGCTCTTGAAATACATCCCGAATTGAATTGACATGGCCATGAATCTGTGTGAAGGAGACTGAGTTAATTGGAGACTCTTTTCAGTCTGTACAAAGCTTCATTCAAAAACCTTGTGATCAGTAGCCTTTTCATAAAAACTATACACAAAGACTTCTAGGTAATTTTTCAAATGATAACCTACAGTAGATTCGGCTGCCACAGGTAGCCCTTGTAAATATATACCACTGGGCAAGCAAGGAATGTTGGTTAATAATATTATTAACCATAATGCTTTGCATTTTGAACTTTTGAATACCATACACCAAATAGTATATATGCTGCCTGGCTCACTTGCTTCAGGCTTGCTCGCTGCGGCAGCAATGAACACACAATATACTGCAGTGTTATTCTGGATATTGGTAAATTGGAGTACTTCCAGCACAAAAATTACAAAATACTGGTAGGTGTTGTTACAGGGTAATATAACTGATATAAAATATGAAGATAATTATTAACATAGAGTAATCAAGATTTACCTTGGCAATGGAAACTGTCTGCTGTTCCATAACTTCATGAATGGCTGTTCTATCACTGTCCATCATCTTGTCAAACTCATCAATACAGCACACTCCATGATCAGCCAGAACTAAGGCTCCACCCTCTGAAAACCAAAATCAATGCATACTTACTATCGTTCCATTAAAGGTCAGACTTCCGACAGAATTACTACAACAAAGAAACGAATACTAAATACAATTTTAAAACTTATATTATACCAAGAGTTTTGTGTTAATACAATATAAAGGAAATTGAACTTAAAAAGTACGCCATACTATTTGTTATATTTGTCAGTCTGCACTATGGTCAGCTGACTTGATTTGCCCCAGCCTTCCAGACATGTGTTGTAGTAGTCATTGTTGTTCTGCCATCTTGTTTTCAGCGAGTTTGTTATCAATATAGATTAAAACTGTTTGCTACCTTTGAGTTGTGGTTCTCTTGCTTTATTATTTTATCGACTGACATGGTGGCAGCATTCTCAACATCCACAAAAGTTCAAAGTCATCAGAGAAGTCTACAAAAGGACCAAGATGGAGACAGTAAATTCGTTTGAGAACTGGCGCCAAAACATCATCTACACCTTATCAATGGACCCTCGATTTGTTCCATTTCTAGTTGATACAAGCTCATGGCACAAGAAGACTAAAAATAACCCCCTTTGTGGCTTTACAGACAATGGTTCTTCAGTCCAAGAAGCCAACTGCTACACAGCCCAACAGAAGGTCAATATGCTTGAGCTTATGCTTGGCCAAATTGTTAATTATTGTCCTGTAATTTCCAGAAACACCGTAATAAAGAACTCTACCTCAGTAGACTCTATCTGGTCCTCAATCCGTCTCCATTTACACTTTCTTTCAAGCAACTGGTGTGCACTTTCTTGATTTCACTGACATAAAACTTGAACATAATGAACGACCAGAAGATTTGTACCAACGTATCATGGTCTTTGTTGAGGATAGCCTCCTCTGAGCCAATGGTTTATGTCACCATTCTATGCCCTTGAGCCGTGCTCCGATATACCACAGGTACAACTGTCAGCCAAAGAATCATTGCCTAACCCTAACATTGTAAAAAGTGTTGCAGGCAAAATACACTTTCCCAATTTAACCAATGAACCAATACATTTCAAGAGTCATCATCATTTCTACAAAGTACATTCTGTCTTTTGCCCTCCCTGTGAGCCACAATCTTTGTTGTCCTCACCCTCTTCCCATCAACTTAACCCTACAATACCGTCAGTTCCCAACTTCTTGTCTGCCGTGAGCCAGGACCCTGCCAACCTACTGTCACCAGAACTCATATGTAAGTTCCAATACCTTTTCGTACAATTCAACAGTGTTTTCAACCCCAAAATATAAGGCTACAACGGTGCAGTGGGCCCCTTCCAAGCCAAGGTGAGCATGGGTCAGGTTGAGTTCCCCCAATGAAAGGGTCATCTTCCCCAATATGCCCATAACAAACCTGTAGAGCTACAGCACAAATTCAACAAACTAGAAGGACTTGGGGTGTTTAAATGACCTGAAGATGTTGGTATTAACGTCGAGTACCTCAACCCATTGTTCCTAGTTAATAAAAGCAATTGATACCACCATCTTGTTACTGCATTTGCCGATGTAGGGCAATATAGCAAGCCTCAACCATCACTCCAGCCTGACATTGACTCTATACTCCATCAAATTGCCCAATGGAAGCACACCATAACCACTGATCTGACCAGCGCATTTTACCAAATCAATGTTGCCTGCGAGTTTATGAAAATTAATATTGTGGTGTAGCTACACCATTCCGTGGTGTTAGAGTTCATGTTTGTTCAGTAATGAGTATGCCTGGATCTGAAACTGCTTTAGAAGAACTAATGTGTCACATTCTTGGTGACTATCTCGAAGAGTGAATAGTTGCTAAAATCGCTGACCTCTACTGTGGTGGAAACTCTGTAGAAGAGTTACACAGCAACTGGAAAAGGGTTCTTCAGGCTCTCTCTAAGAGTGGTTGGAAGCTGTCTGCTTCCAAAACTGTAATAAACCCTCAATTCACCACCATTCTAGGGTGGAGCTGGAGCTCAGGTACACTTCAAGCTTCCCCCCACCGTGTTGCAGCCTTAACCTCATGTACAGCACCCTCTACCGTTGGCCATATGGAGTCATTTATTGGAACCTACAAGGTCTTATCCCGTGTCATTCCATTATTCCTCTGTAATTGCTCCTCTTGACGATGCCATCACTAGTCACCAATCAAAGGAAGAAATTACTTGGTCTGATGACCTTCGTACCTTATTCTGCCAAGCCCAAACTGCTCTTTCTGCAAGAAGATTTATCACACTGCCTCTCAACCAGACAACCAGCTGTGGATCATTGCTGACGGTGCTGTAAACTCTCCTGGAATATCACTGCGACCCTTTGCGTCACTCGTAATGACAAGTTACATCTTGCCGGATTTTTTAGTGCAAAGCTTTGAGGTCATCAGATCATCTGGTTGCCAAGTGAAATTGAGGCCCTTTCTATTGCTGCTAGTGTTTAACACTTTAGTCCTTATCTTATTCCATCTCGTAAGCAAGCATGTACCCTCACCAACAGTAAACCATGTGTGCAAGACTATGAAAAGCTCTGCAGAGGGCTGTTCTCAGTTCCTCGTGTAGCAACATTCCTCTCCACTGTCAGTCAATATCAAGCTTCCGCCCATCATGTAGCTGGATCTGCAATCCTTTTATTTGACTTTGCCAGCCGCAATCTGCCAGAAAGTCACGACCCAACTTGCCAAGTTTGCAACTTTGTGCAACGCATGGAAGACTCCATCATCCGCAATACATCATCATCCCGCATCGCCAGTTCTGCTTACCAAAAATGGCCCACTAGGAGCTCAGCATTCTCCATCCGGCTTCAGTGACCTTGAGCAAGTCGGACCTCTTACCAATTTAAAGTTTGAGAATAGGTCGAGGTCGTTTCGACCCCGAGACCTCTAATCATTCGCTTTACCTGATAAAACTGCTTACACGGTGAGCTCCAGCTATCCCGAGGGAAACTTCGGAGGGAACCAGCTACTAGACGGTTCGATTAGTCTGTTCTACAAGACTGCCTTTCACTAGTCGCACTGCTTGTCTGTCAATTCAATCTGAGTGTGCTAATTTATGCCGCACTCATGCCAATCTGACCCAAGGAACTCATCCATCCAAAATATTAATCAACATTAGAGATGTAAAGGGATATATAAATGTTGCAATGATTTCTTCTGAAGGCCTAGTAGTCATGAAACGTAATGACCCTCTCACTTTACCATAAGAATGCATTATTGTCCCTCGCACAATCCTTCACAGCCTTTTAACTTCCCAGCTTAGTTATCCAACCAGCCACCAACTTAAGATGGTTGCCCATCAATACCTATTTGCCCTGGACCTCGACATGGCCAAAGATTGTGTTACCAGTGGTGGTCACTTTTGTGCATCAATCCTTCACTATGTTGATAAAGCAATCCATAAGAATCAAACCCGACACCATCGGGGTCCACTTTGCCGCCGACGTCATTAAACATGGGAAACAACTTATTCTTGTTTTATGTGAATGCATTACTTCCTACACTACCTCCCTCCTTATTGACGAGCATCACAATACTTTGTGTGACACACTTATTATCCTTTGTACTCAAGTGCATCCCTTAAACTTGATTCGCCCCAGCCTTCCAGGCACATGTTGTAGTAGTCATTGTTTCGGCAAGTTTGTTATCACTAGATTAAAACTGTTTGTTACCTTTGAGTTGTGGTTCTCTAACTGTACTACTTTATTGACTGGTGGTAAGTTTTTTCTCATCTCTTAGACAAGCATTAAACTTTGATGTTTAAAACAAATTATTCAGACATTAGTTAATTTCCTTTTCTGTAGTAATGTTGCACCACAATTTGGATGAATATAATCCTCGCCTTAGCATGGTTGTGTTATCGGGTATAAACTGTATGGCTTTGCTCTAAATTTCTGGTATATATGTGAAAGCAAGTATTCTTGTTTGATAATAATCTTAAGGTTTAAAAATTTGAAAATGAACCTTGTTTGTTGAGCCACAAGAAGCTGTGGGGTACACATTTTGACTGGATGACAAAAAAAATATAAAAACTAACAAATTTTGACTGGGCTTACCACAGGTAAACCAGTAAAACAGCAAACATCCAAAAACAACTATTGCTAGAACCTAGAGTGCAATCATAACAATAACTGTTTACTTTACCAACAGCTAAGGATTACGCAACACAATACTTTTGTTTAATTTACAAATTAAGTTAAAACTCTGATGATGATCTTGCATGATTGAAAACATTTAGTTTTTAGAGTTTTTAGATTTCAGTGAAATTTTTTTTAACTAATCAATTTTAATTACCTAACACCATTTCTCCTGTAAGAGGGTCTTTTATGACTGCTGCTGTGAGACCAACACCTGAGCTGCCACGACCAGTTGTGTACTGACCTATTGACAAAATGGTAAGAGTATTAACTAGTCTTTATGCTGATGTTTAGCATCTAGACACAAATTTTGTTACATTTAACCACATGGTACCAAAGAGATCAAGACCAAAAAAATATTTCTTTAGCAATTCTTAATAAAACATAAACAAAACTTGTATAATACCTGTTTTGTAATCTAGTAAAATGTTATATGAAAACTGAATTTTGAAATTATGAAGAACCATCAGGTTATGCAGGTAACATTTCACACATGTAGAATTTAAATAGAAAACTGTGGTTGACATTTTAGTATTATTTCAGAGATGGATATAGTGTTAGTGATTTAAGCTGTTTCTGTTTAATTTTGGGTTGGAATATTTCTTCCCCCAAAATATTTGTTTCTAATAATACTTCTTTCTGCTTTTTTTAAACTAGTGAATTTGTATCAAATGTGTCACACCTTATTTACGCTGTTGAAATGTGAAGATTTCAATGTTTTGATAATTCCTAAGTAATTCTAATAGGATTTGAAAATTGTGTCTCCAAAAAGAGAAGTAGTTCATCTTTAAAATAAAAGAAGCTTGTCTCTGACAAAAATGAGTCCTTTACTGTATATTTTGCATTTGCAATAGATCCTCTCAAATAGCAAATATAGTCTTAGATGGTGAAAGTTAATTTATAAATTAACTAATTAACTAAAACTTTTACTGGCCACCAAAAAACATATTCAATAAGGAAAAAGTTAACTTTGACTGTTGATTTATTGCCACCAAAGAAACAACAGTTTCTGCTGGCCGTGCGCACACAACTGGTGTACATTTCCGTCACATTTTGTTTTCAAAAAATGAACCCGTTTATGCTGCCTGACGTCACGTAAGAGATCATGAAATGCTGCCTAAATGCTGCCCTATGCCGCCTAAAGGCTGCCTTAATGCCGCCTAAAGGCTGCCTAAACGCCGCCCAAACGCTGCCTAAATGCTGCCTAAATAAGCTGCGTAAGGCTGCGTGTGTGAACATAATGTTCAATGGACATTTATTCGATAATTCAACTTTAATTTATAAATATTTTATTTTAGACAATTTTGTAATTGTTTACAATCAAACTGGCGTGAGTACTTACATTTTATCATTCAGACGAATTCTCTGGGAAGATGTTCTACTTTCAGAATTTCTTTTAACGAGAAAAACAATTTATCCATTCACAAATCAAAATATGGTCATGACTGGAGACGGCAAACACAACAAATTTTCATTCATGCCATGGTCATCGAAAGCTTGTTGAAAGCACACAACTTATAAAAAATTTTAAAATGCGCAGATATAAGCTTTTAAACTATTTGAAAGCTTTCCGTGTCAAACAGTTCTGTAAGCTG
>JAOTRI020095290.1:0-14999 GCA_028564885.2 Zoanthus sanctaehelenae | reverse complement strand
AAACGTGACATTGATAAATATTAGGTTTTCAAAAAACGAATTGCATCAACACATTTGTCCCATCAATAATAGTAAAAATGCAAACTTTCGTTGAAACTCTTCATAGCTTAGCGGATTAATGAACATTTCAAGTAGAATATTCCGGCAAAATTTTGTAAGGAAAATGTATGGGTTTTGCATGATATGTTATAATGCCAAAGCCATACATTTTTCTTAAAAATCCACTTGTTTAGCTTGAAATGTTTGTATCTCCACCAAATTGTGCACAATCTCATCGAAACTTTGCATGTTTACTATTATTGATGTGACAAATGTGGTAATGCCAGAATATCTATAAAGGGTCTATAGGGTAGATAAAATGGTTCCCTGAAATCATTGATAAGAATCCTTATAGTGGCCTGATGCTCGCTGAAAGCATTCAAATTGAAAATTTTAGCGACGTCAAAACCTTCATGCTCAATCTTCTTTGCGGGAAAGGTTCTGATTGGTCAAACAAAGGAAAGCAATGCTGCGCTTGGGTAAGCATCTGTTTCTGAGGAGAAAAGCTTTGCGTGACAACTTCGGTAGCGGCTGCAAAGGAGACTAAGCCATTTTACAACTGGCCTTACCACAGGTAGCCCAGTAATTTGAAAATGATAAACAATACTTTGTGTGTAATATGTGATTTATTTACATGAGACCTATTAAACAGTCTGGTTTAAACTTCTGTTAGGAAAAAAATGTCCTAAAATTGAAAAAACTAAAGCTTAAATCTTAAGCTTTCAATCTTTTTATTCAATATCTATTTATCTACAAATATGTGCAATTTTTCGAATGATACGCGGCAAGGCGAGTTAGATATTTGGTTGATATACACCAAGTTTGAGAAAATAATTTACATTCACATAAAATAGTTTATAAAACGTACCAAAACCAAAAAAATATAACTCATCTGTCGTAAAACGAAAATTAATGTACAAGGACATAATAGTTTTATGCCTATTGTCAGGTTCTAAAATAACAAAAGAATGAAGAAAAAAGGGGAATTGACAAATTAGCTATTAAAAAAAGGTAATTTACTACCAAATAAATATTTTGATTATTGATCCCGATGAAGCAAATTTTAGAATTCCGGTAATGTCAACAGGAATCAATTTTTCATACTATCAATATTATAAACTAACAAGAAACTCTATTTTCTAGACATTTTCTATGTTTCGTTTTTACTTAGATACATAAATAAAATAATTGTTTTCAAGACGTCGTGAACATTCTAAACGCTACTGAAACCTGCCGTAAACGGATGTCGAATTAACAACAAAATCTCTCGATTGAATCTTTGAAATCACGGCTTTTCCACTTGTTCCCTTCCTAATAGGAAAAAATACTTTTTATAGTTTCTAAATACTAAAAGAATGCGTTCGGTCTCTTTTGTAATGAGCGATTTCCAATGGCAAGTATCCAAATTTTATTATTACAATTTTTCGTCATGTGTCATGGACGCTTTCAGCGTCATTGTTTTTAATGACGTGTTGCTAATTTGTACACCTTGTCTAGCTGCCATATCTCATTGATTTGTCATGATACTTTCCCTATTTTCAGGATATCAATATAATAAAAATATGAAATGGTTAATAAATTTGCGGAAAATCGGGTATATAAGTTGCTACTGTTACGAAATCTAGGTCTAGATTGTACCATACTGTTTATCGTGTCACGTGACCAAATGATGTCACGAATCCTTTGCTGCTATGATGATAAGTTTGCCGTCATTAAGACATGCAAACAAGTGCGTATTGTCTTTGGCAAGAGCAACGCAGCGAATAGGAACCTTGAGATTCATCTTCTTCACAACTTCGAAACTAAGAAAGTAATAATATCAAAGTAAGGAGCAGCTCATATTTAAGTCAGCGTTAGCACTCAAAATATCAAACAGAAGCCAAATTTTCGAGTTAGCTATTGACACTTCTTTCAAACATTTTCTACGTCATTCTTTCTTGTGACCTCAGCGACACTCATATAAAATTCCAACTCTTTTTGAATCAATCACCGTCATAAGTAGTAACTACAGCGATTGATAGGTAACATCCACAGAACAGGAAAGTAATTTTTTAGAACAGAGGAACATTCCGAAAAACAAGCATTTTTAAAAAATTTGCACAAAAGCAAATTCAGTTCTTGCTCCGGGATGTTACTAACTTCTCTGTTTTCGTTTTCCGTGAGAAAAAAACGCTTCCATGTTTTCATGTCACTTTGCGTTTTAATTTTTGTATTTGTCGGTTTTTGTTGAGAAATAAATTTGCGAAACTCGTCTATGTTTTTCTTTGATAGTGCGACTCCATGCTCCACGCAAATTTTTTTCTTGCGGGAACAAAGTGGGAAATTCAAGCGGGCAAGATGGGCCTATCTTGCTCGCTCTATTAACCAATCAGAACACAGAATTCGCTTCATCTTGCCCGCTAAGCGAGCCTGCCTTATAATAAGGTTGGATATTATGTGTTTACTTGGACCGGTTTCCCTAATGTTGATTTTAGACAATTTTCAAAACTCGCACAACAAATTATGAACGAATGTAAGGAACTAATTGTCTGAAAATTCCTGAAGATTCCCGAACTATGCTGAAAATTTCCGAAGAATTTTCAAGATCCGAAAAATGCACAAGAAGCAGTTTTTAAACTTTTCCATAGATTTCTGAAAATTGGCTGCTGTTTTCATTAATTTCAACAGATATAGACATGGGATAAATTACCGGAAGTACAAACAATTTTCAAGACCTCGGTCAGATATTTTTATCTAGACCTTGGTTTATTTCAATTTCTATTGGCAAATAGAGTTATAGGTTTTCAACTGTACTTAGATGAATAAAATTTATCTGGAACTTTCTCAGAAAAAACAAACACTAACTCATCCTCATCATCAGAATCACTAACATCAATATCGTAATTATAAACATCATTCGCCATCATATCAATCATCATCATTGCCATCATCATTTCCATCATCATTATAATCCTCCTCATCAATGCTCTTATCACCCTAATCATAACCAACATTCACCATTATGTTCATCATCATAATCCTCCTCATCAATGATCTTATCACCCTAATCATAACCAACATTCACCATTATGTTCATCATCATAATCCTCCTCATCAATGATCTTATCATCCTCATCATAACCAACATTCACCATTATGTTCATCATCATAATCCTCCTCATCAATGATCTTATCATCCTCATCATAAACATCATTCATCATCATCTCCATCACCATTATAATTCTCCTCATCAATGATCTTATCACCCATCATCATCATTGTTACAAAGCCCGTATCATCATCCACCGAGTCTTACCTTTGCAATGAGCGTACAATGAGTCTCCCTTCTGATGATCTGTCCCCAGTAATGACGTTCTCGCCTGATATCACGAGATCTTCAACTTCACACGCTATGTTATCGTTCTGTACCAAAAGTCTTCCATTAATGGAATATTTACAAAGCATTTTTACTTTGGTTCGGGTTGAATGACTGGAGGAGCGACAGAACATCACAATGTCTCCAAACTCAGACAAAGTAAGAGTTGTGATTTGCAAGGATTCTGGAACTGAGTCCGGTCGAGAAGTTTGCGGTCGTAAAGAGCGAACGTATTGTCCACTTCGAGCCGTGTGAATAATACACGTGCCATCCTAACCAGAATACAGAGAAAATGTAAATAGCAGTGTTAGCAGAAGAATAATAACAGAACATTCTAGGGTTTTTATAACAGATGTTTTTAAATAACAACAATAATAGTAATTTATCAGCATAAATGTTTAAATTTATATACAAGGATTTCTGTCAGTGAATTAGTTAAACCAAACGACATCGAGATCGCTCCCGTACGTTTTACCATAGCTTTTTGTGAGTTCTTTATCAAGTAAGACGACAGAGGTTTTAAGACAGCATCGTTGAAGTCAAGCTTTCTTAGCAATAGACATTCAGCAATCTACTGTCTGACTGGGAACTGAGCTAGGTTCTTGATTTTGCGTAACACAGTGAGGGAGGTGTAACAGGATAAATGTTTGCGTGCTCTGTAGATATTGGCTAGTCAGGAAGTTTCAATGATGTAACACGCTCTAAATCTTGTGTTCTGTGTCCTAAATTGTGTACCTGAGACATCAATCGGGTAGATAAGAGCATTGTGTTAGTTGATGTTGAAATCAACACAATATTCAGTGTTTTGAAATGATTTGGAAGTGCCGGACACAGTAGTTCAGCTAATGGACGTGCACCATTCGAGTGCTCAGTGTAGTGCGGGGGCATGATGTCGTTGGGGGGATGCAGGTTCTAAGTGCAGTTTTCTTCGTTCCCAGGATCGAAATTTGCGTTAACTATAAAAAGATCTTTTAAGGCATTAAAACTGCCTGTCTAGAAAACAAAAAGATAAAACCTACATTTCTTTGTAGATTAACACTAGAACAGATCTGAAGTCATCAAAAGTGTAAACTTCAACTGTACCTCCTGAAATCAAACCTTGAATCTGGTTGTTCTGTTGTAGCATTGTTACATAATTTTACGGCATTGTTGAGAGATTGATAAACTATAATTGCTCTTTGACCGAACTACATCGGACAATGCCAGAAAAACGCTTCGCAACGGTGAAATAGCAAATATTAAACACTTTGTTGCCATCATTTTAGCTACGTCCGACTTGCATAGAAAACATCGACTCCAGCTGGTTTTTCACATGATCAGCTTGTGGTTGCCATTATGTTAGAGCTCAAGTAGTATTGCTTACTGCCAAGAATCTTTCACCACTTATAAAGATATCTATTATTACCCTACAGCGTAAAGAAACGTAAAGTAGCCAAATTGACTATCAACAGAAACACCGAGTAACTACATTGTTTCAAATACATATCTGAACAGACATAACTACAATGCTGCTGAAAAAAATAGCAAAACAGTTACTGTTCATCAGCAGGATGCTTAAATTGTGTGCGATTCTACAGTTTAAAATAACCCAGAAAAATTGGTGTAAATTTTGTTTTTGAGTTTGATTACTCATTTTCCTTCATAACATTGCAACACTTTTTTACACTTTAGGACCAAACTCGCACCAGCTTCAAGCAAATTATAAAATTTCTCCACTACAAAAATGAGAAACAAACTGGGTACTAAAATGACCGCGCAGACCTGGGTAGCTCGTTTGGTTAGACAGAACTGCTGAACTCAATGAATCAGTTGAATGAATCAGATTTAACTAGAAATATTTACATTTATTGAATAAAAAGGTTTTCTGAGACTGCGTGAAAAAAATTTTGTTTCCATCAATATGGAAAAGTTCCCTCCATAACTTTTGATTCTGAAGCTTTCTACCGAAAGGCCTTGTCCAATTATCCGCCACAACTTTAGTACCCAGGTCACTACTCATTTCTCATTGGCATTATCAAAGGAAAAAAAGTGATCAACGACATAATGTTGTCATGACAACATGAGTGTGGTATGGTAAATATTGATTTTCAGTTTCAAGTAAGTTTTAATCTTCGTATATTTGCTAACCAAAGCTTTAGGAAAACGAGGGAAAATGCATATAAAATCACCAAATGTTTTTCTATAGAACTACTAAAAAAATGCAGAAAAACCTTAGATCCACTAATGGCGACGTCAAACTCCCAGCTAATCACAACACATGTAACCTCATTATCATGCCCATACAAGGTCTGCTGAGGTGTTCTTCTCATTTCCTGTGCCAGCCCAGATTGGTGAGTGACCGTCCAGATGGTTGAGGTCGTGTCACGAGATCCGCACATCAAATGACATCCATCGTTGTCCAGTGAGAGGCACGTGACCACATCTACCAATTTTTGCAGCAAAAAAATTAGCGATAGAAACTTTTAGAGGCATAGAACTGTAAAAGAAGAATTGAAAACAAGGTTTGGACTAGAAGTTACAACCAAATATGGAAAAAAGAACTTCCAAATGACAACTCCACTAAAAGAGACAATTCATTGTCATGATAAAATCTCCCACTCTCTCAATTAAGAATCCCAACTCGTAGGAAACAAACTAGTTGGCTATTTATAACACGTGTTGAATTTGTCCCTCGTATTTCTGAGCACAAAATTATTCAGTAATTGGAATCGAGGATTTGAAGCAGCGTCTCCTTATTAAAATCTCCAATCTACTTTGATCACTGAGTCACGCTGTTTTTAATGCAATTTATTGCAAGCAAATGTTAATCAAAGGGCCCTAAGAGCCAGCTCATTCTTGTAAAGGAAATTTTTCATTCTGACTGTTATTGGTGGTCATCTGAACCAAAAGGGAAAGAAAAGAATGATTTTGATAATATTGTAATAGGGTACTAGAATATTTTTTGAATGAGGATTATGATAGTGTGAGTCAGAAATGGTATTTTCGCGTGATGGGATACCTCGCTTCATTATTCGTACCATTATAGTACACTTTATGGGTACCATTGGGTTTAAAGATTTCGGTTTCTTGATCCATGTTGCACACTCTAGAAATGCCGAATTGTGATTTGATGTTCTTTGTTTATTTATTAGTTTGTAGAAACAGTTATTCTTGCACATGTGTATTTCAGTGGTTTTTTAAAAAGTTAATTTTCTGTTTACTCAGGGGAAGGGATAGCGGCGCAGTCATTTCGTCTACGGTCAACAACTTCCGGGCCACATTTTGATCTCCACGATACTCATTCATTGCATCATATGACGCAAAGAATGAGCTAAAATTTTTTTTAAAAAGTTTAAAAAGACTTATCATTTGAAAGTAGTAGTAACAGACTTTTTTAACTTCATAAGTCATGAAACGAGTAAATAAAAATCCGCTGCCATACCAAACTGTGAACGTTCTACAATTGTTGAAGTAGTATTGTTCAATAAAGAATTAAATCTTTTAAATTAAACACAATCACGACTATTTCTCTTTTTAGAGCATTGTCTTAAAAACAACTTTAAGTTTAAAGAAGTATTGCTTTAATAAATAAAATGATAAAATGTATTTACCGGTGTGTGCAACAATTCTTGTCAGCAATTTTCCTTTGGAAGAAAATACCCGGATGCTATTGTCCCAGTGGCCAACAGTAATAATGAGCTTAGCATCATGGGTAATGGCGAACAGCTTGGGAGACTTCGCAAGATTGGAGGCAAAAGGACCGGCTAAGCTTCGACGCAGTCTTTGAAAGCAAAAAAATATATATACATATATAAAATATATTAATTTAATGGGTAATAATCTATTTTTAAAAACAACTCATATACAGGGCAATATTAAAATACAGGATATCCCAAATATTTGGTAATCTAACAGTATGCAGCGAGATTCTGCCTTGCTTTGACCCCTGAAGGCCACGCGTACCTTAATCGATTTTCTTTGAAAATTGAACAGTAAGTTTAGAACTTGTTTATCCTTATATTTCGATGCAAAAGTAATAAATGCTGAGGAAAAAACAAAAATGTGGGTTCGGACTAGCTTCTGTTGAAAAAAAAACCTTGCTTCGCAAAGCAAAAGGCGGCCTTGTGCTTATAAGAATGATTTTGACCGCCAGCATCGGCGATTGAACAATTTAACTTTTAAAAACACAGATCAACTACTTTGGGGTTAAAGAGTTAACTCTAATATGTTTTAAGGCATGGACACACATTGCAACATTTCATGCAACATTGCACGCAACAGGTTTATTGCAGCGAGTGTCCACCGATGAATCAGTTTGTTGCATTCAACAATGCACGAAACAAAACAAAAGTTGAATCGCACTCTACTTATACGGCAACACTGCACAAATGCAACACTTTATCTGTTATTAAAAGAATTCTTGTTGAACGCATTTTGTTTATTGTGATGCTGGGTAAGCATGCCGCGCTTGCAAGAGCAATGCTGCGTGATTTTGTTGCATCGTGAGTCTGTAAAATGTTGCACCGAGTGTCCGCGCATTAATACACGATTTACTTCAAGGTTTTAAACAACTTACTTGTCCACACCTAATGAAGGATCTAATTCAAACGTAAATGGGAGTCGTTGATTCTTGGAATATGGCAACCAATCTTGCATTCCCAGAATGCCATTCTTACTGACGGTAACCAATTGGTCTGGCATTCCAGTAGGAATGATGCTGAACACCTGAATTTTTTGGGCAGCGGTAAATATTAAAGGATCCTTTTTGCTGGTAACCTATGATACAGGAATTAGAGAAGCATTTAAGATATGTAAACATTATTGATTCCATTAAAGTTATGAAAATTGCTTTTTGTGATTATACGTTAACTTTTCAAAGCCCTCATCTTTTTCCCATAGGAAGCAAATGTTCACACTTTTTAAAAATGAGAATTGTTAGATCATGTTTTAGGGAGCATTCATCCCGTAATGTTGGAATGAAAATAATGAGAAGATGGTGGGTGTCTAAACAAGTGAAATGTCCATGGTGAGAGAAGTTCTTGTTCTTGTCCAGGGAGTACTTGAAAATGTCTCTTAAAACTAAGGCGGAACTATAATTCTGCAAGCAGTTTTAAAACGGTTGCGATGAAATCATTTCTCACTAGTCCCTCCTCCCGGCAACACTTCTTTGTGAGCAATCCCTTATGAGCGTTTTCAAGCCACCAGTATGTGAAATAGCTTCTGGATGAGTCTTAAATGCTTTTTTGCCTTCAGAAGATTTGGGATCATGAAAATATCAAAATACAAATGAAAACGATTAAACAAGACACAGCGATATTAAACCGCCTGTGCTGAGTGAGGTCACCTTCCCGTCTGATCGAACAACGTTCTTATCTCATCTTATCTCAAATTCCTTTTTTAGTTATACTATAACCCATTTTTTTTTAAATCTTGCGAAGTAAAAAACCAGCAGACAGGATAATCACAAACAATATTAATTTACTGTAACATAAAGGTAAGGTTTTGTAAATCAAGAATTAGCACTAAAAAAAGTTTATCGAAGTCTGCATGTTTTAGTAAACAGAAAGAAGCGAACATAGGGTGTAGCTTTGTGCTCAACATTCACACGTTTTGAGATTATTTGGCGCTTATATAAAGTAGGAGAATTTATAAACTATGTTTTCGAGGGCCTTATATAGTTAGAATAACTTGGTCCACTATATAGAGTATAAATCTAAAATAATTAAGAATGCTATTAATCAAGTTCGCTTAGAAACATTATTTTAATAAAATAGAGCCAAGTTACTAACGGCAACACAGTAGGCCTTCCATTTGTCAAAGTTTGAGAAAATGCTTGCTAGTTGTTTTGTTGTGACGCCCATATTCACAGTTTTTGTTCGAACAGCTTCCTCTAAAGACATGCGCTGTGGATGGGGTTCTGTGAGGAGCTGAGAAGGAGTTTGACCGAAGTTGTTGATCATTCCTTCCGCGGCTTCTCGCTCAAACGGATCGGTAATGGCATCCAAATCCACAGCACCTTCAAAACATTAAACAATTAAGGATGTTTAATTATAAAGTTAAACAAAATCATACTTATCTGACATTTCGACGTCCGCTAACGTTCACTTTAAGTCACTGGTCAGGAAGCATAGCAAAGTTTATGTAAGTTGGCTGAATAATATTCTGTTTTGTTTGAGACCTTTCAACTTCAGTTTTTGTTTTGTTGTTTTAATATGCAATTCAACCAAGCTTCAAATTTATTCAACAATAGTATATTCGTACACATTATAAACTTTGTTTACTTCTCGAACAATGACTTAAAAATGACTTTAGTTAGTCGAACGTCGTCAGAGAAACGTGATATCCAAATTAAAGGCGAAAAACAGGAACAAATTGTATCATTTGTACAATACCTTTATTTGGTTAGTATGTCCAATTCTTCAGACTGGGACACGATAGTGCGTAATAAACGCGCCACCATATGGGTACTGTTTTTACTGTAAATTTTATCAGAGTTCAAAATTTTGTCTATTTTGTTATAAGTACCATGAACAAAATCAATCGTCTTGACGATTCTGTCCGGTTTGCTATGAAATGAAAAGAGAAACTCTCTCCATCTGCTTATCTAGAAATGATAAAATTAAATTGAGAATTTAACGTTGCTTTCCTGCAATGTGAAGAATTTACTTGCCTTCGTAAGTGCAGTAATAGAAAACATTCAACGCCTCGACTGCAGCAGGCCCTTTCTGCTTGTAACCGAATATCAAATCGATCCAATTATGGAGGTGCTTCGATACGTACTCAGACTCCAGGGCCTGACGGTGCTTGTAAACAAACTCATCCGGACTGGAACTCCATGGCGGCAGGACCACATCATCGATGATCTTGCCGTTATGTAAACGTCCTAGATCAAACTTGTTCAAGTTCATAAACATCTCAGGGAAATAGAAGAATTCTGGGATCAACTCTTTGACGTCACTTCCCTTGTCGTAAACAGAGTCCCATAAGGCAGCTACTGTATGAAACTGTCTGTTAGGGCAATCAAATTTACCGCTCTGGAGTTTAACGTGCAGCGTTGTGAATGGCTCCACGCGAATGAGATAATGGAGAACGCCTGCCGAGTTAGAGTAGTGGGTGCCGTAGTGAAACTTGTCAATGGTACCAGATGGGTCTATAAAGTTCTTGTATCTACAGTAAAAAAGAAAAACATTACAAGTTACTCTTGAGATCGTAAATTGCCTCCGTATCTGCTATGCTGTTGCAAAGTGTGGGCAATGTTGAACGTGTTATTTCAGGACTTCAATTGCAAAAACTAAAATTTGAATAGCTTTTCAAGTAATTTGCACGCGTAATTAAATTCAACAATGCCTAAGATTTTTAAAAAAATTCTCGCGATCGTCATTGTTGAAAAATAATAATTATAACAACAACAGTAACAGCAACAACAACAACAACAACAATAATAATAATAATAATAATAATAATAATAATAATAATAATAATAATAATAATAATAATAGATAACCAAGGTGTCAAGTCTTCTAGCTGACCAAAAAACATCCGAGAAGACGCGAAAGTCTGACCTTTTGCAGGTGTTAGAGCAAAGACAGCACTTTCTTCTCAAATACTTTAAAATTTCCCGGCCGGAAATCGAACACGATCCTCCTGCACGATCGACTGGCATCTTACCAACTGGGTTCACCAGGCGGCGGTACTTTGAAAAAAGGTTGAAAAAAGCCGTTGAAACAATATTGCATCAAACAGCAGGCCAATGAGCCCAATGTGGGAATAAACAGGGTTTGCTCACAAACATGTACCATGCAAAAAGAGTCTGACAAAATAAAAATCCTAAATTGCTTTTAAATGCTTTTTAGCAACTCAAAAACTTTATTTCTTGCGTTTTCTAAAATATGTACAGCTAAACTAAATGAATTTGTATTTAATCTTTTAGAATCAGTGCTGGTGGAAGCAATTTTGCATCTTTTAAATTAACTTAATTTTGTGCTAGTTTGCAAAGTGAATACTTCTTACATTACTCTTAAGAATTTTAAGAATTTTTTTATAAAAAGTTTTGCTATGTCGTTGCTGAAGGACCGATCACTGACACTAACTCATGGTATTTAACAAATGTTCTATTTATAAGGCTTACTGAGACGAGTTTGAGCGATTATTCGGGGATTTTAAAACGAGTTTTCGATCTTGGACTTCGAAAATCCGAATAGTATGAGTTGCATGATAAGACCTTGTAAATCTTTCTCCACAAGAGAAACTTCTGTTTGGATTTTGGCTTAACCAACAGTTAAAATCAACTGACATGGTCTATATAGCCTAATAGTAATAAAATGTAATGTGGTTTCATTGCTGTCGGAGCCGCCGAATAGTCTGCTGCTTTTTATAAAAAATTCTTGAAATATTTTATACGGTACGGTAAGTCCTGGGTATTTACTAAGCATGAGTCAAAAGACTTTTGAGACCCGTAAAAATAATAATCACTCTCTCTTTTAGTACATTTACAAAGAACGAAAACAATGCTAGACCTGGTTGACGTTTGGGTCTATGTGCATGGCGCGTAGGGGATCATGGTCACACTGGTCGTTGTGCAACAAGATTTTCTTTGATGTCGCCGCTAAGTCGCATAAATTCGACTTCGCTGCAACTGCAAAAATATGAAATACTAGTTATTTCTAATACAAAGTGAACGCTGCGAGTACAACGCTGTTCTATTTTTAGGCGTTTAATGTATTTGTACGACCGTTTGGGTTGTTTAGTTGGTAAGATGCCAGTACTCTATAGTGCGAAAGGCTTGGGTTCGATTCCTAGCCGTACCACCACTCAGGGTTTGAAAATAATTAATTGAGGAGAAAGTGCTGCCTTTGCTTTAACATCTGCAAACGGTTAGACTTTCACGTCTTCTCGGGTAAGGACGTTAAACCGTAGGCCCTCCGGGATTTTATCTGTGTTTATGTGTGTGTGTTGTAATGTCCACCTTAGAGTGGTAAAGATGGTGTACCAAATTAGTAGGCCTTTGGTAAGCTTGAAAAACTCGACGCCTAAATAAAGTCTTTATCATTTGTTATTATCGTTATCATTACTATTATTATTACTGTTACTGTAAAAGAAGAAGGAAAAATAGTGTATTACAATGTATTATACTTTCATTTCCTCGGCCGTTTTTCTCTTGTGTTTATGGAGTAACACACTATAGCTTTTACAACCGCTAACCGAACGTATTGTGCGAACCAAAATGCTTGTCACATTCGTGATACGGTATGACCGCTGATCTAATGTGTCGCATGTTTACTGCAGGTGTCATCTGAACGAATAGGAGGCAACTATAGTCATTTCACTCGCAGCAACTAGAAGTTCACAATGAGAAGGGTAACCCGAAACTTAAACGACGGCCGAAGAAGCGCCGAGTGTACCAACGGCAATTCGAAAGCTCTTTATGATGGCCCGATGATGCGCCGAGGATACCATTGACACAACCTAAAAATACGAAAGCTGACAAGCATTAAGGGTCCGATTACATGGGGTTGAAATTTCAATCCGGCTGACGTTTCGACCCGGGTTGAAATTTACAGCCCTGTTAGCTCCTACCGAACTGTAATTTTCAGCCCAGGCAACAGGACTGGAATTGTACTACAAGTATTGCTACTTTTTTATAGGCCGGTATTACCGCCTCGATCGCGTGCCTGAGTAAAATTCACGTGTTTAGCCTCTCCAAATTAGCATTTATTATATTTAATTTTGGCCCAGTACTTTGGGAAATACTAAAACATGGGCTATTGTTTCGGCCTCGTGGGCTATTGCTTCGTAGTCCATGCGGCATCGAGGTTTAATAGTTGGTTCGAAGTCATGTAACGAACAACGAAGTATTGAACGTGTTTCATTGGTAGCCGAATAAGAGTATTCTTAACGACCATTTAACGAATGCACGAATGCGCCTGCCGAACTTGAGACGATGGAAAATCGAGTACAAATTTTCTGTAGTTTACGCCTGAAATCGTGATTCCCCAACCATCCCGATAGCTCTACACGAACTAAAAATAGGAAGAAACTGAAACGATTTGACAAAACGTGTTTCCATAAAAAAAAAATAGAATTGCATTATTCTTAGTTGAATAAGAATAAAATGTTTTTGTTGTAACTCGACGTCTGAAAGTGAAAGCTACGAAACACAGACAATAATCGAGAGCTTTTGAATAACATCGACGGTAAAAAATAATTTAGAGGTCAGATTATTTTGATTACATAAGAATTTGGACGTCACGCGCCGAAGAACTTGGACTTTTATTTAATTAGCGTGTGAAAAGCGAATTAATTGAGGCAAAGCCAATCGAAAAGTTTTAAATTTTGTTTCCCAGACACTTTTAATAAGTAAAAACAGGAAATTGTTTTATTTTAATTAAATCGACATATAATCAATACTAGAAAAAAACAATGCAATTCAAATTTTAAATATCACATTGCATGGGTGTTTGATTGAAATTTGATAAAGTTTGGCTTTAATGAAAATTCAAAAATAGTCAGATTGAAGAGCGAATGGATTATTCTAGAATATATATATTTGTTTCAATAACTTTAACGGCTTGGTTTTCCTACAAATAAAACAATGAAGATAATTCTAGAATATGTGTCTATGCGTATACCCGGATTGTACATTCAAGCCGAAATTCAAGCAGACGCATGTTTGACTGGATGAAACCCAAGTTTTACTGATCAGATTACTTCTTCTTCTCAAAATCTTTTTCTAAAAATTATTTGAAAAACTAGAAAGAGGAAAGAGATTATAATAATGAAAATGTTCTTTTGAAGTATTTCCAGAATAAGAGTTGAAATCAAATGCTTGTTGATTGGATGCATGCTCTTTTATACCACAAAATCTTTCCAATATTCATTGTTCTTAATATTTTGGTGATTTTAGCTTCAAATTGTTCTTAGTTCTGTTTTCATTTTTAGCATCTCAAATTTAAAAAAAAAAACATAATAGAAGCAATCCAGGCATTACAAAACGACGGGCCTCGGATTTAAAAAAAACATCACATTATATTGTGTTGCTAAGTTACATGTAACTTACGAGTGAAGTCCCTACGTAAAACCTATTTAGATATTCGGAGCCTCAGCCTGAGATTGTTCTTAAAAATTGTCCCTAAAGTTGGCCAATTTGTTGTTATAAGCAAAACCGCGAAGCGTAGAAATTTTTAATTGTTAATGCTCCCGTTACTACTGACGTTGAATTCGCGAAAAAAAAGTTTGCGATTGGAGCGATTCATAGTAATAGTTTGGAAAGAATCGCTGCGATCGCCAGCAAAATGGCTAACAACCTGCTGTCGTTTTTGAGCTTTTAGTAAAACAATAGATATTGCGATGCAGAGCTCATTTGTGTAATTAAAGGCGTGTTCACACTAGAGACGCAAATGGAAGCGCAGACACAGACGCAAGCGCAAGGACATTCACACATGCGACGCAAGTGATGCAAGCTACGCAGTCGTCTGGGTCTGCGTTTGCGTCATCCTCATTCACACTTGGAAATTTGTGAAGCAAGAGCAAACGCAAGCGCAAGGTGTACATTCATTTCCCATTATATAGAAGATGTTGCTATTACCTATTATCGCTCACATGATCAACTTCGGACTGAACGATCGT
>JAOTRI020095279.1:0-15000 GCA_028564885.2 Zoanthus sanctaehelenae | reverse complement strand
CCGTCCAGGGGGAGTCAAAGACTCTCATCCACTTAACACTACAGAAACCGGAGATAAGCGCCGGCCCCATGGGCCACGAGGCTCGTAAAAGGATATAGCTTAGCTTTAGCTTTATTTCTTGTAAGCAAAAATATCAGATATAGTCTTGGTCCATCCATGGCTCAACATGATGAAACTCAAACTATAACAGCTACAAAAAACTACCTCGTCAAGAACTTTCCACAATTCTATGTCATCGTGTTCGTTAAATGGGTCAATGTTCTTTCGCATCGTACCACTGAAGATGACTGGATCCTTACAATGAAAAAAATGACAAAATTTTAAATTAACTACAAATATCGAGGTGCAAATATGTACTGGAAACAGTTTTATCAACTGCCGATCGGTTTTACACCGTACCGCAAGGAGAAGAAATAGAAACATCCTGAGAATATTCTGGCCAAACAACATTGTGGAGAAGATCAAATAGCGCAGGTTAAGATGGCAAGGACAAGTTTTCAGGAAAATTTAAGCTTAATAAATAAAATAACTTGTTTTTTCTTTTTCTTGGTAGAATCGTGCCAAATCCTCAGAAAGATCAGCAAAAACTCTAGCGTCTTCACCGTTTTCCCGACAACAAGCGCGGGAAAAAGTGACGTGTCCGCACATCCGGGACATATGGTAAATAACTTTTTCATATTTCACCCCAGTGAAATATAGAAAATATCAGTTATATAGTGTCCGGTATTTTACTATTTTACTAGTAACCATATAATAAATAGAATATATTACACGGTGGCGAGAACATATGACGTACATCTTCGAGTGGTAAATGCGGTATAAATTTTTTTTTTCCACGAGAAGATAAACTTCGTATGTTTAAGCCAACGTGTAATTTTCTTTTTATTACATAGATACGAGTGTTTCGGAAATTGAAAAACGTATACGAAAAAACAGGAAAAACAAAGGAATGACGTCAACGATATCTTCACTAGTGAGGATATGGAAAATATGTCACTCGTATCCCGGATGTAGTTTTACAAGAAATCTAGGAGTGGCGTACTTTCCATAAAAACTGAAACTTTATCATGTGCAGCCCTAATTCTACAAACCCTTTCCCACTCATGTTTCAAATTTCTTAAAAATGATTAATGTCTGCTTTCAATCTGTTGAATCAACTCACATTTGCTGTATCAAATCAATACAGACATAATAATGCGATTTGACGATATACTGTACACAGGGCTGTCAATTAAGAACCGAGCAAACGTTAGAATGGATAAGTTCTTATGGGGTTTGATCAATAAATTCAAATTACAGTTTTTTTTTCTACTTACTCTTCATTTCAAAAAAAAAAAATCCACAAAGAAAAACACCAAACATTTTTCTCTTTTATCTGTTTAATACGACAACTAATGATTATGAACAGATTCTCTTGGATATTTTACATGGTTGTGAAAACCAACTCTAACCTGTGGAATGATGGAAAGCTTTCTTCGTAAATCCTTGAGGCCCAATTCTGATATGTTAACTCCATCAATCTCTATCAATCCTGTTGGTTCCGCTAGTCGAAAAAGTGTTGATAACAGCGAGGATTTGCCCGCTCCTGTGCGACCAACCACTCCAATCTGTAACAATCATCAGTACCCAGATTAATTTGACTCTTATGTGCAATTTTATTTTATATTTTTTTTATAAATCTTGATGTATTTGCAGGAATCCCGACTGCTTTTTGTAAATATTGAATTGTTTATCAAAATCTCAAAGTATGTATATGTAAATCTTGATACAAGTTTCAACAAAACTATTTTAATTTTGGAGAATATTGCATGATCAAGACTCCGGCTACCGTTGGGTATCATTTTTTCACAACAACAATTGTTCTGCAGGGCATTTAGAGCTACATCTGTTCCACTGACACTTAAACTTTTCTCTGGCTTTAATGCAGCACGTAATGCGTTGCACGGAATAGCCGGGGAAGTAAAAACTACATCTTAAAGGTTTCCTCCCCTACAGCTAAACCATTAATGTACAGGAATTAAAGAACACTTTTAACTGCATCTCACAATTTACCTTTTCTGCAGTTAGTAATAGCTACATCATAAACATATAATATCTGTTGTGTACGGGAAAATTACGACTTTTTAAAAAATTTATTAGAAAACTTGAAAAATCTACCATTAAATCAGTTCACTATCCGAAATTTGATGTTTTTTGTTGTTGTTGCAAATGCTGCATTTTACAAAATTCTTTCAATTTCTTGATTAGAAAACTCGTGAAATCTAGTAGCCACTTTTTCACCGGGAATTTTCGCTTTTCGCAAAAATGTTTTAAGCTTGGCAACACTTTACGCAGTTAGTTTTCATATATGGTCTTTCAGTATATGAGCTAATACCCGAGATTGAGTGAAACAATCAGAACGCTAGAAACGCAATATTCGAGGTTGAAAATTTCATAATTATTACTTGATTCTGCTTACTCGTTACCTTCTCCCTAGGTCTAATGCAACAAGTGATGTGATGGAGTACTCGGGGAAGAGATCGATGATATGAAAACGACATATCGTCCATTCTAATCTGTCCTTTTGGCGGCCAGTTTTTAGGCGGTTTAATATCAGTCTCAGGAGCAGCTTCGGATTCTAAATCGCAGTATTCTACAACCCGTTCAACTGACGTCATCTGTAAAAAAAAGCAAACTACTTTGTATCATAATAATAGAAGTATTCAACTCGGTATAAAGTTAGAAAGAAAGTGTTCCTCTTGTTGAATGCTCAGAAGAAATTCTGAGTCATTGACAGGAATCGAAAACCCGCAATCTTCTGATTACCTTCTAATTACCAGTGGCCTGCCTCTCCCTCCCCCCTCCCCCCATTTCCGGCAAAACTAGAACTCAGGGTCTTAAAATGGTTGAGGATAAGGTGGTGCCTTTACTTTAAAACCTTTCAATGCTTATACCTTAAGTAGCGTAGGTTATTAAACTGTATGAACTACTTTAGTGGACTATCAAAGTCTTTCAAAATATGTTTATAAAAACTTTTGTGGGAAGTTACCGTTACGGCTTTGTATTTGTATTGTTGGAGTAATAAACAGTGAGGAAGACTTCTCTTTCAATTTACACGCTTTTTCCTACGAATATCAATTAAGGCTGAAAATAGGCCAAAAATTAAAAATACCCTAAGAATATACCCTGGCTCAACATTTTGTTCGTTTAATTTGTTTTATGGGTTTAATTTCTAACTCAAATAGATGAGAGTATTAGTTCACTCCTCAGTTAGCAATCACTCTTAAGAATATCGTCTATGTAAATATTTACATGATCTTAAAAACAAAGATAGAGGAACTTGGAAGAAAACCCAAGCTCCAGTATTTAGGCCGATAACATGTTGTCAGGCGGTAGTCATGCTACGGATATATTTAGAAAAGCTATTTAAATCCTTTTACGAACCTAGTGGCCCATGGGCCCTGCGCTTATCTCCGGATTCCGTAGTGTTAAGCGGATGAGAGTCTTTGTCTCCCCCTGGATGGGACACTAATCCATGGCAGGTTTACCACAGAAGGATGAAAAGCTGAGTTAGCTTCGGCGGAAAAGCTAAAAGCTAAATCCGTTCGAGCCTAGTGGCCCAAGGAGCCGGCGCTTATCTCCGGTTTCTGTACTGTTAAGCGGATGAAAGTCTTTGACTCTCCCTGGACGGGACACTAATCCATCGCAGGTTAGCTCCCAGCAGACGCTGGTACTCATTTACTTACCCTGGGAGGATGGAAAGCTGAGTTGGCTTAGGCGGAAAATTAAAGAGGGCCACAAATATCGGCAAAGTGCCGGGATCGAACTTGGGGCCTTGTGGTTGGAAAGCATAGATCTTACTAACTGCGCCAACCACTTCCGCCCTAGGCGGAAAAAAGAATGTCACGCAAATATTAGAATCTCGGCTCAGTGCTGGGATCGAACTGGGGACCTTGTAGCCGGAAAGCAGAGACCTTACCAACTGCGCCAACCACGTCCGCACAATACGAATGTATTTATTACGCTGATAATAATTTTATCAAAAAGTTAAGAACACACCGAGACTAAAACGAAGGAACATTATTCGAATAAAAAACAATCGTGCATAGTGTTTAGTAACTGTAAAATACCAATGAGTTTCTCACCAAATTTTCCATCTCTGTACTCTGCTTGACACACTGGTTAAAAACGCCGGTTAGATTTATTGCATAACTTAAGGTTAGTCCAACAATACCTGCACTCAGCTCTGAAAAATGACGAGAAAAAGATTTCGTACTGATTTTTGCAACAAATGTATGTCCGTAATATAACTACAAACGTATTGCCGTCAAAATTGCAGGTGAGGAATTTTTACGGTGAATGAAGATTGCTTATTAATCAAGGTGAGAGAGCAGAGTATACAAACTATTTTGTGGAGTGTTTTATTTGGGGTTATTTACCAGTACTAAGCAAGAAAAAGGCTTGTTAAACTTTCTGCCTCATTTCTGAAAGAGGAATAGTTATTTCATGCGTCATAAAGTACATTGATCACTGAGGCTGTGGTTTTATACTTGTTTCGTTACGTTACGCTATATAAAGGGGGATTTTACTCAATCACAAAAATTGTTGTGCATAATGGTAGCGTGGTAGATGTACAAAAAATTGATTTACTGTGGCAACAGCTATGGCCTCATAGCTCAATCAGAAAGAGCGATGCAGAGGTATGACAGACGTTGGGTTCGAGTTTAGTTTAAGACTGAGTTCATAAAGAAAAGAAGGAATATAGAAAAAAGATTTATTTAAGAGATTTAATTTACGAGAAGCGTGCGTCTATCGTGTTATGGATGCACGCGGGAAGTTGGGAGAGCGCCAGAGAAGAGTTTGAGCTTGCTAGCTTTTCGAGTGCTCTCTCAACTTCTCCCATGCATCCGTAACACGATAGACGCTACGCATGAATAATTTCTTTTAGAACATTTGAGTGCTCGGTGCAGCGGGAGTAAAAATATGTTTTCGTGCGCTGATTAAGTAAAGAATTCTCCTTAACTATTTCCGATTTTTTATTAGTTCAACACAATAGTTTGAAAAGATTTTGTCACGAAGCTTTTTATTATGTTGCAGGCAAAAACAAATTTTTCAAGTAATAAAATTCCAGTATTTTCCCAGATGCAAGAAATAGCAACTTTATGAGTTTATCGAGTTATAAACGAGGACTCACGTCTTACAAAAAAGCTAAATCCTTTTGAGCCTAGTGGCCCATAGAGCCGGCGCTTATCTCCGCTTTCTGTAAAGTTAAGCGGATGAGAGTCTTTGACTTCTCCTGGACCGGACACTAATCCATCGCAGGCGGTTAGCTCCCAGCAAACGTTGGTACTCATTTACCTATCCCTGGAGGATGGAAAGCTGAGTTGGCTTAGGCGGAAAAGAAGGCCACACAAGTATTCAAATCTCGGCAAAGTGCCGGGATCGAACAGGGACCATGTGGTTGGAAAGCAGAGATCTTACCAACTGCGCCAATCACGTCCGTCCAACACGTCTTACAAAAAGCGCGCGAAAAATGTCCATAGATATATGTTCTAATAAAACTTACGGCCTCGCAAAGCAGGAGATACCAGTGATGTAAAGGATATGAATATTACACAAAGAATTTCCAGTCTGAAAGTGAGCCAGGCCTGAGCTGCGATAAACGTGAACCACGCACGAGTGTGTGCATCTTGATACATGTTTACTTGGTCAATAAAAGTCTCCTCCACGCCAAACGCGCGTATTGTGTCCAGACCAAGAAGTGTTGTTGAAAAATGGCCAAACAATGGGCTGCGAGCTGACGAGGGAAAAAAATATTTTAGTTTTAATTACTATTTTTTACGGCCTGTTCGTTTGGGCCTATATTCCAACTATTCCGGATTAAGAATGAAAGTTTGAATCTACTTCCAGATTGTTAGGGAGATGAAAAGGTGTTTTAGTACAAAGGCTTGTTTTATTTGTAACTTTGTAGAAAGGAATCAGACAAAGTTTTTATTTTATGTATTCTTATTCCGGAATATAAGCTACAAACGAACGCATCCTTAAAGTGCATATGAAGTGAAAATTGTTTTTAGTTTTCTGAAAAGATCGTGAAAAGAAAAACAAACAGGCAGAATTTCAGAACGTGAATTCCAGAAAATTAAATTGCAGAGATGCTACGCGTCTGGAAAGATTCGATTTCTGTGGCTATCCATTAAGATGGAAATGTCACGCGTCATTTTGCTTCAGTACAGAGAATGTGCGAGAAACTAATTAAAACATACTTTTTCCAGCAAAAAAATATAAAATGGTTTCTAAATAAAGATTTTAAAGTAATTTTCTTGTAACAACTCGAGTTTGAATTCCGTACTGTAAATAAGAAACGAGATATGAGCAAAACTTGCTATTTTCTCTCACGTCGCTTTTGAAGTTTAAAATTAAAATTACGTCACAGAACAAAAAAACTTGATACCTTGAGTGCATAATGAGCTAGCCAGTCATCAGTTCAAAACCTGTATATTTAGGCAGCTACACCTCAAGGACATTTTATTCTAAGTTTCTGAAACTTTCTGAGTTTAATACTTTTGAACTGGTTTCTTTAGAAATGCAAAGACATTTTTTTACTTTATAGGCACTTTAATAAACAATGAGGAAAGACTTACTTATGCCTTCGATTCGTTTGATTTCTCGAGAGGAATGCATGTAGTGTTGTCGCAACCAAAAAAAAAGGATAAGCACAGGAATGACAACTATGAATGTGATCGGATTGTTGGCAGCGATAAGGCAAAGGATTCCAAGGACTACCATTAGGGTCTAGACAAAGATAAGTTATGAAAGCCAGTATAAGTAATTCATAGTGTTATTTGAATAAAATAAATAAATGCTTTATTTAACGTCAATTGCGAAGGAACTGGATGCCCTAACCAGAGGCTAATGTTTAATCGCTCGACGGCACAGATCATAACAGGAGCTACACATCATATTCATTGACCTTGTCAAAGCTTTCGACACTGTCAACCGTGACATCATGTGGCAACTCCTCAGGAAGATAGGGATCCGAGACGAAATTGTCAGCATCATCTAAAGCTTCCATGAGGGCATGAGAGCTACAGTGCAACTGGGAGGTGAGAGCACAGAGGAGTTTGAGGTCACCTGTGGACTCAGCCAAGGTTGCATCCTCGCTCCCTCCCTGTTCATTTTGTTCTTCGCTTGTTGTGCGCCATGCCACAAAAGAACTACCTCCTGAAGATGGTATCAGTATGAGTTACCGCACTGATGGTGACCTATTTAACATCACACGTCTCCGTGCAAAGAAGGCTTCTACCACCATAGTCAACGAGCTCCTATATGCAGATGACGCATGTGCTGGCAGACATGATGCAAGATCACTGCAAAGTCTGACTGACAGCCTAAATACATCTTGCAAGCATTGGGGCCTAACGATCAGTCAGGAGAAAACCGAGGTCTTCAATCAGCAAAGTGATGAGGCTCCAGCTGTCACATTGGAGGGAAAGCCACTCACAGTAGCCAAGACATTCTGCTACCTTGGTGGTACAGTCAGTGACGACTGCCAGCTTGATAAGGAGATATCTCAAAGCATCTCAAAGGCAAGCAGAGTTTTCCACTCTCTGAAATCCAAGGTCTGGGAGCGAAATGGAATCACCATCAGAACAAAACTCCTAATATTCCATGCAGTGATTATACCTACACTACTATATGGATGTGAGACCTGGACAACACATGTGCACCACCTCAGGAAAGTTGAACACTTCCATTAGCGCTGCCTCAGACAAATCCTGGGCATCAGATGGCAAGACAGAATCACAAACATAGAAACCCAAAGAAGAGGGAAGTACGGAAAAGTAGGCTTCGACGGCTAGGCCACATCTGTCGCATGCCAGACCACAGGCTCCCCAAACAAGTCCTACATGGAGAGCTATCTCGCGGTACCAGGAAACGTGGCAGGCCCCACAAAAGGTAAAAAGACTGCTCCAAAGAGGACCTCAAGCTCTTCAACATGGGCAACGACTGGTGCACGTCAACCCAAGACAGAATAAAGTGGCGACAGCTTCTATACAAAGGCGAGAAGATTGCTACAACAACCCTGGCTGAGCGCGAGAGGGTCGGCCGCAAGCGCCGACACCTGAGGCAGATGCAAGGTCCCCATCTTCAGTCATGAAGGGGATATCAAGGTATCAAGGTAGTGTTATTTAACATCTTATCTATTTTAAAGCTCGATTTAAACATACGATCGTTCTGCCAAGTTGGTGATCTTCGGTATAACATCGACATTGTCTAAGAGCAGTACTTGCCGTTTAACCCTGTCACTCCCAGTTCAATTATTAAGTTCTCCCAACTTGAGCCCATACATTTCATAGAACAATTTTGAGAGAATTACACTTTTAATCTTCAGTAGTTTACTTTGTTTGACCAATTTTTATTTTCTCATTACCAAATGTCTTATTTTGTATTGTTATGTTAGGAGAAGTTGAATGTTGATAACTGATTGTGAGTGAAAGTGTTAAGACGAGCGATCGTTCTCCCTGCCATCGCTAGCGAAAACCAATCTGAGAAGAACAATAAACAGATCACCTGCTCCAGCACGATGAATTGTGCTCGCCCCTCAAAGAACAAGCACATGTTCCATTTGCGATTCATTTTTCAAACCGAAAAACTTCCCATACTAAGCCAAAGTCAAGGACTCCAAACAACAAGCGTAATGGTGTTTAAGCTAAAGCTAAATCCTTTCGAGCCCTGTGCCCCATGGAGCCGACGCTTATCTCCGGTTTCTTTAGTGTTAAGCGGATGAGAGTCTTTGACTCCCCCTGGACGGGCCACTAATCTATCGCAGGTTAGCTCCCAGCAGACGCTGGTACTCATTGACCTACCCCGGGAGGATGGAAAGCTGAGTTGGCTTAGGCGAAAAAGAAGGACACACAAAGATTAAAATCTCGGCAAAGTGCCGCGACCGAACTCGGGACCTCGTGGTTGGAAAGCAGAGAACTTACCAACTGCGCCAACCATGTCCGCCCAATCGTGTTTGACATGTATTTCAATTACGATACCGTACAGTTCCAGGTATTGATTACTCGCGCTATAGTTTTATCCCATAAGTGGAACTTTTATTATTTGTCGGAGTTAAAATGAAAGTTGTTCAGCTTAGATGGTGTGAGAACATTGATTTCGCCAGACAATGGACACTAACACTATGGGAAAAATCACTCACCGGTGATCTTTTTTTCACTCATCGGTGACCTTTTTTTCACTTGCCAAGGATTTTTAAACAACAAGCACTGATAAAGATTTTCCAATCAAAGTTTTAATCATAGCTTTCTAGTTCCATTGCTGCTTAAGGATTATATAGTCCTTCTTTTTCAATACTTACATTCCATTTCTTGCTTCAGTTTAAGTCCGAATTCATTGTCAGATTTTAGTTTCATTCTCTCTTAATGAAACAACTGTTATTTACTTACATAATTCCTACATATCTGAACGGACATAACTATATCATTGTTTAAAAAATTAATAAAATTAAAAAATAACAAAACGGTTACTGTTCACCAGCAGGCTACCTAAATTGCGTGCAATTCCTTCCCCCCCCCCCCACACCACCCTGCATACACCACCTCCAAAAAAATTTCACACACCTGTGCAAAATCGCAAACAGTGAAGGGCATCATGTCGTCTATAAGACCTAGGTCCTTTGAAAACCGATTCAGAATGCGACCTTGAAAAAGAAAGCGAGAGTTAGTGAAATATTGATCACTTCATTTAGAAATTTAATCAGATAAAAATAGTGAAAACAATTTAATTGTAAATTTACCGATGGAATTTGTGTCGAAAAAGTACGACGGAGCTCTGATGACACACGAAAACATTCCCTGATGGAACTTGCGTGACGCAGCCACTGACAGACCGAAGAATGCTTCTGTTCTCACAATTGTTATAATTAAGAGGCCAGCAACAAGGGCGGCATATATGCCAAGGTAAATGTCCCGTTCAAGTTTGTCAACCACGGGCATTGTTGTATTTGTTGCTGATGAGTTATATTCTCGCAAAGCTTTCTGCTGTATGCCATACAGTTCCTCCTTGTTGGACCTACAAACAAGGAAGGAGTAGTTCTTTTAACAATAAGTTTAGGATCTAGAACGAACTCAAACAATGTTGCAAAGTAAAATTGATTCTACATCTTGATTTATTAGACTTTATCCATGAGCTATAAAATGCAATACTGTGCCGTCGTTTCTATTTCTAAATCATCGCCTCCAGCCTTTCAGTCCCAGTTGAATTAATAAGTTTTCCCAACTTGAGACCATACTTTTCATTATAAAAGTTTGCGAGAAATTCACATTTAATCTTTAACAGTTTACTTTGTATGATCAATTCTCATTTTCTCATTACGAAATGTTTTATTTTGTATTTTGTATGTAAGGAGAAATTAAGTGTTGATAACCGATTGGGAGTGAAAGGGTTAATTACGATTAACATCATCATATTAACAATTAGTGCACATGGAGTGGTGTGGAGACTAATAAAGCATAGATACTCATATGGAGCGTAAGGTACCTTTACAACTATTTCTACAGAAACAGTTTTACAATTAAACAGATGTTTACAAAATTTACATAAGAGCTTCGAAGTACAGAAGTCCATATACAGTAGTTTTCTATCATTTTTAGTACGTCAAGATTATTTTAGATAGAGCTAAATCCTTTTACGCGGCCTTGTAACCCATGGGGCCGGTGCTTATCTCCCGATTCCGTAGTGTTAAGCGAATCAGAGTCTTTGACTCACCCTGGACGGGACACTAATCCATCACAGGTTAGGTGGAAAAGAAGGTCACACAAATTTTCGAATCTCGGAAAGTGCCGGGATCGAACTTGGGACCTTATGGTTGGAAAGCAGAGATCTTACCAACTGCGCCTACCATGTCCACCCTGATGAAAAGAACATGAAACATAATGTCTTACCAGAATGACAGCCACCAATCGTTCAAGAGAAACAAAACCTGCAAAATCCGGGGATACACAAATTTATGAACATTTTGCCTTGTTTGTCGATTAGTGCATGTGTTACACATCTACACATTACCAAAGTCATAACCATTGTATGCTAGTCAGCTAAAACTATAATTATGAAGCAGTTTGGATAGTATGTGCGTTTTGATTGGTCAATAAGTGTTTTCTCGTAGCACTTTATGAAATAATTTCGATAGTAAGAGTGTTTTGATTGGTCAATAAGTGTTTTCTCATAACAATTTATGAAACAATTTGGAAAGTACGAACGTTTTGATTGGTCAATAAATGTGTTTTCATAGAACTATGAAGTACGAAAATGACGTAGGCAATATCATTGCATGCATGTCTTCAAGCTGTGACAACTTGCACTTTCACGAAAGTAATAAAACTACACATATGTCCTTCGTATTTCGCCTTCCTTTTTGTTTATTAGGAAAATAATAACTAACCATACTAGTTCGGTGCGGTTACTGTCATGGGTTATTTTTTTGTTCTCTTTGACAAAGAAATAACCCGATAGTAATTAATTTTATAAACTACCCGAAGAAAATTTAGCTTCGGGGAAGGTGGTTACATACACATTTTTTTTACCCGTGGTTAAGGGCCGATTACCCGTAGGAAAAACGGCCCGTGTAACCACGGCTAAAGATTACTTTGGCATAACAACCTTAGAAATGTAAGCTACCATTCGGTGTCTAAAAACAAAGTAAATAAAATCTTCAATATCATAGTCATTGACAATTATAGATGTTTACAAAAAATCTAAAACTATTTTTCTATCATAAAATTAATTCTCGTCAGTTCTGTAAAAGTTGTGAAAACTGTCAGTTTGCAAACGCTACGCTTGAAACCTTTTTCATGGTTGAAAGCATCTTGATTTTAATTTCACGGAAGTTGACAGCTTGCTCTAATTTGCAGAATGAAAATTTTACAAAGTCCGTATTTATTTTGTTTAGTTCTTTCTTCAATGGAACTTTAACTTTATGTACGAGTTAAACTATAAAAGGAATTTCTTACATAAATTTAGATTGCAAAAAAGCAAAATACTAAGAAAAAGTAAAGAAATAAAACAAAAATAAACTTTTAAAATGTGTAGGCTGCAGCTTTTCAGGTGACAGTAAAGATTGAAAACATGAGGTTATAATAGATATTGCAAAGTTGTTCTAGCCATTTACAAGCCGAAACAAAAATTACAGAAATTAGCAGAAGAATAATGTTTAGGGTAATTCAAATTTGACATCGCGAGAAAGCTGCGAACAGGAGTGTGCAACATTTGGCAGCTCTCCGACAACAAAAACATGCGACACAAACAGCTCACCGTAAACTTGTTCATCGCCGTAAAGCAAAGCACAACAATCTTTCCAGCATTTTTACACTACTTTCCGAAATTGCAAGGAAAAATAACCCCATTTTGAAGTCGTAAAATAGCTGTACAAACAAGTAGTCATGTCAGACAAGGATTTATTTGTATAGGTCCAAAATTAAAGCAGAATCAGGAGCGAGTGTCTCGCTTTTAGCCGAAACACGATCGATCGTCGGATGCACAACAAAGTCCGAGCTGTCGAGTGTTTCCGACAATGCAAGCCGAAAATCACTCTTTCACTCTTTCAACGCGATGACATAGTGGGTAGAAGCCTCTATAACCTCTTTATAAGCGGGCTTAGCACAGGTAGCCCAGTAATTAAAACATGTTCTCCGAGCCTTCATTGAATAGTGAGATCATAGTCTAATAAGATGAGATATCTCAAGCGAGTGAAAGATCGACTGCATCTCATTTTTTCACTGATCTGACTCCAAATTCTCCCAAATTTTGAGGTGAATATAATCGTTTTAGAATACACCACACAAGCTGAATACCTAGCGAGCTAAAGAGTTCTTTCAAATGTTAACAGAAAAAGGGCACTTTTGAATTTTATCGTAGTGACACTTGGACTTGTAAAACACTTAATAGTTTTTAGCTTTGTAGTTCTAAAGATTACCTAAACTTCTAACTTTAAAGAGGAAGACATCTAAAAAAATGTTTCAAGCTTTTACATAGCTTACCTGACAAAGAACAAACAAAACGAAAACAAATACAGCCGCTGCCATACTCTTCAGAGCTTTAAAGTAATGGAGGTAAGTATTTAGAGTGACAGATCCTTCTTGCTTGGTCTCCTTTGGTAAAACATTTTCTTCCTACAAATATATAAGTTGCTGGTAAAGATGAGAAAAATAATATAGATAAATAAAAGATAATTATAAATGTAATGATTTAGACAACTGTAGAGTCATATGAAAGGATAATGTAAAAGGACAGAGGATTCAACAGAGAATGAAAACCATTATTTATTACTCATATCAATAAAAACTGCAGTTCTGGATTCTATTATCTACAAAACCCAAGAAAAATCGGAAATTTCAATCTCAAAACTGTCTTTTAATTCTTAAACATGCGTCTATCTTTTCACGGCTGGACAACTTAATGCCTTTTTGTGTGGCCTTCCACATCGTCACATTCCTAAGCTTCAGAGATTATAAAATGCTCGCCATGCTCTAGACCTTAGAAAATACCACCATGTAACTCCAGCACTGCGACAACTTCAGGCACTGGCTGCCTTTCGTTAAACAATTAAGATTAAGATTCTCCTTAACACCTTCAAGTATATTCATGCTTTCTCTCTACGCCAGAGCTTATTGCTGTCAAAACCAAACCTTCCTATATACAGTCTCCGTTCTAGTAACGGCACACTTTACAATATCCGCAACATAAACTCCATGGACTTCTCCCTGAACTGTATAACAATCCATACACAACAAGATCTACAACAGATGGCCCAAGTTTCAAGATCCCCGGTTGCAAGACAAAACGCTCAATGAACAATTTCATATACCAAGCAGCAAGGCCATGGAACTTAACATCAGGGGAACAATAATCCAACATTAAGAGAACATGTATATAATTTAATATTTGGATGATAGACTTGTGGAACTCTGATTAATCTTAATGAAATCTAATAATTTAAATTTAATTTATCTTAATGAAATTTTAGAAGCATTACAATTGAATTAGTTATATTACATTTTGTTTTTGGAAGCATTAGAATTTAGCTAGATTTAGCTTGATTTTATCTTATAACCTATGACTTTTTTTTGTACATATTTTCATATTTTATGTAATGAGCGTAATTTAGCCTTCGGCTACTAATCTCATTTTCATTAAAGTTATTATTAAGAAGATACTGCCTACACTTGGCGATCGCTCCTTTGCTACTGCTGCCCTGTCACTCTGGCACAAGCTCCATGCTGATATAAGAAACGCTATTACGTATTAACGATCACTTACGAAAATTGAAACATCTGTCACTGCTGTCGTTACAGACACAGTGCTGTCAAACATTTCAGAATGTCTGTAGCTTGAACATCGGCGGCTATCTGATCTGCTTCTTGCTGATATGACGCTTGCCTGTCGGCTGAACTGACGGGCCAATTTGTGTTTTACACGGCCTTCGCCTGACTCAGTGTCACTTTCAATGGCCGAGTCTTCATCCAGTTCTTCAATCAATAGCGACATGAAGTCAACATTAGACTTTGCCAGTTCCTGATAGGATCCTTGGCCAATACATTCCCCCTAAAAATAAAACATTTCTAAAATATTATTTCATATATAATAAACTAGCTATTTTTAATAGAAAGTGAGTGCATGAGTACACTATTTTGTTACAGTGGCAATACTGTTTTATTTTTGGCATGTACTTGGATTTGAACCGCTGAACGCATAGATCATGTGTACCAAAATGCTAGTGACATCCTTGAATTGCAATAAGGACTTGAACCGCTGACCGTACGTACCGCAAGCTGACTGCTAGTGACATTCGAAGATTGAACAAAAAAAACCCCGGTTTATTAGCTCAATTTCAGGCGTCACGGCTTAATGAGAAAAAAAAAATTATTTACTAAAGGAGATAGAAAAAAACTCAAATACACACGCGTGACAATTTTGTCAAATTTTGGGATATTTTGGCCCATATCACAGCAAATACCTGCA
>JAOTRI020095268.1:0-15002 GCA_028564885.2 Zoanthus sanctaehelenae | reverse complement strand
AGCGTCAATTTCACTTACACTTTTTATCGTTCCTGCTTTTAGAGATTCCTCATTTTATCGTTCCTGCTTTTAGAGATGGATGGGTGTTGATGGGGTTGGGGTGCTGATAGGGTTGGGGTGTTAAGCGTTGTTGTCTCGGTTAATGGAGGTAAAAAGAAATTAACTGTCAATTTTCAAATCCAAAATTTAGTAAGATACTTTTGTGTATTGTGTCTAGTGCTTCAGATGCTACAGCCATCCTTGCTAACATTGCCAAACACCTATCTGCGTTACAAAGCAGTGTCGGATATTTGCAGAGACGATTATCTCAGGTTCAAGACACAACCCACTTTGTTCAGGTTTGCCTCTCCTATCTTATCTAGGAATTGACCCAGAGGGGGATAGTTGTACGAACAGTAATAATGACTGGCGGGAAAGCAGGGTGGAATACTACCCGTTGCATTTACCGTAACATCATTGGATAACCCAGAATGTGCAAATGCTTTCCGGGCCTCTGATTGGCTGCGTTTCTTAAACAAGGGCCCGCATTCTATAAGGAATAGCCCCTCCCCTCCCCTGGTTTTAAATGTTTTTGTGCAGGCTAGGTTTCCTAGCTCGCACTATTGCTTTCGAAGTAAGCACTTCCGTAAACATTGCTGTAATGATAGGTTTCTGTGAAAATCGGCCGCAGACGACATAAAGCAGATCATCTGCATGAATAGGCCAATCAACGACCGAGTTTTACAAAGAACACCAATCACAGTCGAGGAAAAGTTGTCAACGTTTCAGTTTGAGTCTATTTTTCTGTGTTATTATACGCTAGGCTTTCTACGTTGTCGTATCCGGTTTTGGATTGTACTTGGCTGGGTAAGAATTCCGGCAAACTTTGTCAGATTAGCTTGTGTGTTTTATGACTGTTTTTAAAGCTTGCGATGTTTAAACGGAAGATGTGTATTTTATCTTTTCTAGAAAATCTTGTGTTGTATTTATGTTTAGTACTTGTAGGAGTGAAATACATTTTAAATACCTTAGAAAGTTTATCATGGTGATAATCATGCATCAGTATGCAAGTTTGGAATTTAACAAGATCTTTAATTTTCAAAATATTTAAATCGTGAAATAGTGGATTTGAATGTGCTCTGTAGTCACTAAATGTATTCAAACGTACGACTTTTTTTTGGAGGTTGTGAAGGGGATCTAAGGTGGTATTATATGTGTTGCCCCAGCTTACTAAGCCATATATAAGGTAGGGTTATATTAGGGAATAATAAAGATTTATAAGGATGCTTCTGATGACAGTGTGGCGTAATTTAGATATTACACCAACTCCTCGTTTAATTTTGTTCTCAATATAAAAAATATGAGACTTCCAATTAAGATTCTCATCAATTAGGATACCTAAGTATTTAGTTGTACTTTCCTGTTTCAATGGAATGTTGTGCAATGACAAATTAACTTGATATGTTGTTTTCTTTTGTGGTGCATGGAAAATGACATAATTGGATTTTTCTATATTAAGTGAGACTTGATTACAACAAAGCCATTTGTGAAGTAGTTCAAGTTCACTTCTAACTGTAGTTTCGATGTCTAGCAAAGATCCATTTGAATAAAACAAATTTGTATCATCGGCAAAGAGATGAAAATCAAGAACACTTAGCATTTAGGAAGATCATTTAGATATGATAAGAACAGAAGAGGTCCCAGTACAGAACCCTGAGGGACCCCCATAGGAATAGACATCATATCTGATTTTACATTGCCAATTGAAACAAACTGTTTTCTATTAGAAAGATAAGATTTAAACCATTCCAGAGCATTTCCTCTAATTCCATAAAATGAAAGTTTATCGAGTAATATTTTATGGTTCACTGTGTCAAACGCTTTGGATAGATCTAAAAATATGCCACAAGAAAAGTTATTGGAATCAATTGATGTTTGTATTTTATCTGCTATATGGATAAAACTGCTTGAAGGGTGGAGTGGTGTTTCCTAAATCCAAACTGTTTATGGAACAGGATATTGTTGTGATTAATAAAACTCATGAGTCTAGAGAACATCATTTTTTCTAACAGTTTGTTAAATACTGAGAGCAAAGATATTGGTCTATAATTGTTTACACATAATTCAGACCCTTTTTTGTGAGCTGGTATGACATTAGCGATTTTAAATTTTCCAGGAACAATTCCTCTGTCAAATGAACAATTAAAAATTTTTTGTAATGGAGAAGAGATTAGATCTTTGATAAGAATCAGAATATTAATTGGAATACTGTATGGTCCAGTGGATTTAGAAGGGTTTAGTTTACTTATCTCTTTAGATATTTCTTCAGATGTTACAAGTCTAATAAAAAAGCTATTTGTTTGAGGGTTACCCATAAAAGAGAATGGGGAATCATTGAATGCAGGTATTTCTTGAGCTAAGTTAGTTCCAACATTAGTAAAGAAATTATTAAAGGCATTAGCTATATCTTTGCTATCTGTAATATCATTTCCTATGATGAGTTTAGAAGGAACAGAACAACCCTTAGATTTGTTTGTTATTAATTTTCTTATACCACTCCAAATATATTTTATAATTGTTTTATTATTATTGAAATATTCTATAAAATACTTATTTTTACTTGATTTAATCAATTGAGTTAGATTCTTTCTATACATTTTGAATTTGTTGTGATAGTAGGTTGATCTGGTCTTTAAATATTTCTTATAAAGTTTATTTTTAATTTGAATTGATTTTCTATTACCCTGTGTAATCCATGGTTTGGATGTTTGTTTAAGCTTTCTCTTGCTTAAGATCTTAGGTGGTATATGAGAGTCAACAACTCCAATCAATTCTGAATAAAAAGAATCAAATGATTCAGATGAATCATTAGAATTAAAACATTTTTTCCAGTTTATGGATCTCACATCATCACATAATTTATTAGGATCAAAATTGGAGTAATCTCTTGTAACTTTAGAAAAAATTTTAGGAAGAGCTGTAAATTTGTTAATAATTATGAAGTTAGGAAGATGATCTGACAGATCATATACTAAATTTCCACTAATAGTATGATGAGCAAGTGAGTTAACAAAAATATTATCAATTAATGTTGCTGAATGATATGTTATCTGTGTGGGTTTAATGATATGCGGGCTATAAAAATATGAAGAAAGAATATTAATAAATTCATGAGTATCTAATGAGTTTCAAATTCAATAGGTTTAAATTAAAATCACCTAATAGTGTGCAAGTCTTATTTTCTTTACTTATTACCTCTAGAGTATCATTAATATAGCTAAGGAACCTAGAAGCATTACCACGAGGGTGTCTATAGACAACACCGCAAAGCATATTTTCATGAAGGTTACTTTGGACTTCAATCAAGATTGATTCATATTCTGAAGTAGATTGAGATAATTCGGATCTTAAAAGGAAAAAAAGATATTCATTGATATACAAACCAACTCCACCAGCATTTGACAAGCTTGGTTGGGATATGAATTTATACCCTGGAATTTCATTGTTTAGAGTATACAATGAGTCTATTTTTATTTTAATTTCAGTTAAGCCAACTATGCTAAATTTATGATTTAACCTGTGCAGCATTTCAGAAAAGTGATCAAAGTTCGCATTTAGGCTTGTTATATTGCAATATAAAGCTGAAAAGTAATTATTATTTAGACAATTCTTAATATTGTTATCATTTTTGAATTCATCTACAGTATAATATTGGAAAAAATGGTTTGCAATGGTAAGTTGATATCGGGATCTAATTCATTATAATTATTGTTTATAGTTTGTGACCTCATATCTAGATGAGGTAAATTATTTAAGTCAGTGTATTTATAACTTGCATTTATGTATTACATCAGAAAAATAGAACAATAATATTAAGGATTAATTTAGTAGGAGTACTTAGCTTTTTAATAATCTCCTGATGTCATTCTCAATTTTGATTGAAATAACTGGACTGTTAGAGTCTTTCCTTAGACAAGTTGTACCATAATGTGTCCATATGAATTTGTAGTTATTCTTCTTCTTTATACCCAAACACGAATTAAATATCTTTCGGTTGGTTGCCGTCAGGCTCTCACAGATAAATATGGGTTGTTCACGTTGTCTGGTGAAACCAAGATCTCTCGTTGAGTGATTACGGAGCTTCTGCCTTGAATAGTAGAAGTCATCCTTGGTTGAACGTTTTGTAAACTTCACAATAATTGCCGGGTCATGTTTGAATTGTGTCTCATCCTTTTTTGTAATAACTTTATCTGGCAAACGGTGGTTGATGAAGATGTCATCAGATTCAATCTCAACACCAATTATCTCTCCAACTTTCTCTACAATGTCATCAGTACATTCATCTTGTGAGCAAGGAACACCTCAACCTCGTACCCAGGGTCATTTCACTTGTGAAAAAGACCCTGGTTGCGGCTGGTCACGTGAACCCCCAGATTTGGGGGGAAAATTGAAACTCTTCTTAGGGAGGGGTGGTAGAGGAGCATGTTGTAACGCGTTTAGAAATTTTCAAATTTTTGGTTTTGTATTTACCATCAATTCGATCGTGAAATCATTGTACAGGACCAAAAAAAATATATGAACACATTTTTTAAAAACAGCATTGAAATTATTTATATCCTGTCTTGGAACATGGGAAGTATTAAATTACATCTTATGTGTGGAGTCCAGGTCAAATTTCGAAAACCTATTCATTCAATCGAGCGATGGCTGGTAAAGACACAATACTAGAATCGAAGGCCAATATTTCGCGTTGTAGACTTTGCTATTGTGTTTCTGACCCAAAGCACAGTAAAAATCTTTTTCGAAGTCAGAAACAAGCAATTCTTAGCAATGCGCAGATCATATATGGTGGTGAATTGCCACAAGGAGATAACCTTCCTCGCCAGGTTTGTCCTTCTTGTGAAAGAAGGCTGAATAATGCGATGCAGTTGAGAAAGATTATCACTGAGAACCAAACAAAAAGTACGCAAGAACGTTCGAGCGAAACGATGTGTGGAAATTTCGCCATCCGTTTTATCGTCAGCAAAAGTGCGTGCAGCTGGGACTTCCACGACACGACTTCAGTATTACTGCCGAGAAATCTCAACATCCAGTAAGTTTTCATCAAATATTAAAGCTTCTAATGTCAATGTAAAATATTTAATTCATGCTCTATATATAATTTATTGAACATCATATTTCTTTGTGCCAAATTAATATTCATGAATGAATTGCGCCATATTAATATTCATGAACGAATCATTGTTCTCATGAATGAATGATTAATTCATTTGCTATGAATGAATTTATTCATGCCTAAACATAACAAAGGTTCAATTTTAAGCAGCATTACCGTATATTCTTATTTGATTAATCATAGTTTTGGGCTAGATGGTTTTCAGACTTTTCATAGGCTTTAGACCTTTCATAACCTTTCAAAATTACAAAATATAAACTGTCATTAAGAGAACTAACAGTGTGATAATATGTTAATTAAGGTCGAAACTTTTGATGCACCATCTAAAGCTCTAATTGGGGCAAACAAGGAACTAATTGAAGTGGCAAAAAGGAGCAATGCATCTGTGCTGAGACAACGCAACTATAATGGGTTATCTTCTGAGTGTTGGATGTCTGAAGTTGTACAAGAGATGGCAACCAGGTGTCCAATAGTACATGAAATCCAGTGTGAACTTTTGGAAAGCACTATCTATCCGGAGTATAGTATAGCAATATAAGTATAGCAATATACGTATAGCAAATTCAGTCTAAATTTGATGCCAAATGGCATCACTTGCCAGTAAAGGGTTAAGTTCATTTGTTAAAAACATTAAACCTGTGCAATCATAGGTTTAGGTATTTTTTATATTAATGTATTGTTGATAACACTCAGTTGCACTTGCACAAGTTGTATGAACACAAAACAAATTGCATATTTTAGAATAATTTTTTGAGAACACAATAGAATTACAAAATATTTACCCTAATGATCTCAGTCTGCATTTTGTTTGTCAATTTGCCATTCTGAACATTCAATGGAGGACTTGTGATAGTGGGGTTGACATCATGAGGCAGTTTTGGGGAATGTGAACAAAAAGCTTGTTCCTAAAATAGCCCCATGCATGAGACGTTGTTCATCACACTATTACCCATTCTCTACTGCAACTTTGGAATGGAGACAAAATAAACCTCGTGACATATCCTACAATTTTTTAAGCAGGTAACATCAAGGATCCTACAGAAAATATGTACACTTTCAGCCCACCCTCCCTGTAAGAATGCAAGTTTATATTTTACTATATCATCAAAGTTAGATTCCTGATACTGATTGTCAAAAACTGCAATGATTTTTAGGTCTTACAAGTTTTTCATAAGGTGTAAGCAAATGGAACAGTGACATTCCTTCTCACAAACATCACAACAAAGGTGCATTGGTTTTACAAATTCATCCTGTTCATAATCAAGTGAAAAATAATGAAAAATAATCACGCATATCTATGGTGGCTCATAGGGGACATGATGCAAAAACACTTACATAACTAGCACTGCCACTTACATAACTAGCACTGCCACTTATTAACTGGCACTGCCACTTACATAACTGGCACTGCCACTTATTAACTAGCACTGCCACTTATTAACTAGCACTGCCACTTATTAACTGGCACTGCCACTTACATAACTAGCACTGCCACTTATTAACTAGCACTGCCACTTATTAACTGGCACTGCCACTTATACAACTGACCGTTATAACCGCGGGCACTTCTAGTTGAATGTCACGTGTCGAGTCACCCATGCATGCAATTCAAGATGGCGGATAATATGGAGAACTGGTACTTGCCATCACAACATTTAGAACGGGATAGTATTATTGAAGCATACTTTAATTTGGGGTTACAATACTACGAAATTATTGCTTTTCTTGGCCTGCTGCACGGGATATTTCTAAGTTCGAGGCAGCTAAAAAGAATTTTAAGACGGCGAGGGCTACGAAGAAGAGGTCAACATAGTTGTGGCCTTGACATTGTGTCTGCCGTAGAAGCTGAGCTAGAAGGAAGTGGCTGTTTAATTGGCTACCGACTTATGCATCAAAGACTAGTTACCGACTATGGAATCAGAGTAGACAGAGAAACTGTTAGACAAGTATTAAAAGCACTGGATCCTGAGGGTGTAGAGAACCGGTCTCAACACAGGCTTAGACGAAGAGAATATAGAGCGAAAGGTCCCGACTTTATTTGGCACTGCGACGGCTATGACAAGTTAAAACCATTTGGTTTTTGTATTCATGGAGCAATAGATGGGTATAGCCGTCGCATTCTGTGGCTTAAAGTTGGCGTCTCGAATAACGATCCTCGAATCATAGCGAGTTATTACATTAATTACGTTTATCATCAGGGGCGGACAGCAACTGTTTTTCGTGGCGATGAAGGTACTGAAAATGTGTATATTGCTCGAATACAGAGGTATTTAAGGGCAAACCATGGTGATTCTTTCTCAGATGACAAAAGCTTCCTTTATGGGCGTTCCGTGTCCAACCAGAGAATCGAGGCATGGTGGAGCTATTTACGTAGGACTGGAACAAGCTGGTGGATAAACTATTTTAAAGACCTAAGAGGTCGGGGCCTGTACTCCGATAGTGATGCGGTTGAGGTTGAATGCCTGAAGTTCTGCTATATGCCATTGATTCAAGAAGAACTAAATCGTGTTGCCGTGCACTGGAACTTGCACAGAATTCGACCAAGTATGAACAGCGAAACCCCATCAGGTCGTCCAGACGTGCTGTACTTTGTGCCGGAACTCAATGGCAAGATTAACTGTGGCCGGCCTGTCGACATGGAAGACATTGAAGACATTCAGCAAGAGTTGGGAAATCAAGAAAACTCAATGGTCTATCGTGCTACCAAATTTGCGGAATTGGCAGAATTAATAATGGAAGATGAACACCTTTCTAAACCTCAATGCACTGATGATGCATTTTCACTTTACAGAGCTTTGGTCTGTAGTACTCAGCCTCAGGAGTAATAAAAAAAGAAAAAATCCCACTTATATAGAAATGGTTAGGCAAGTGGCCCTGTTTAGTTTGTAGTTTCTATTATTCACTGGAATGTCAAAATGTCATCGATAAAATAATTTCTACAGAGTGGTTATTCTGGTGTTGGTAGTTATTATAATAATGCAATATTCAAAATTGACTAGTTAATAAAGCCAGTTGTGTTTAATGAGTATTTGGGTTTTAATTGGCTTACTGGGAAGCCATTCAGCAACAACTGATAATTACTTGCTCCTATCATTGGCTGGCTCTAAGTACTTGACTTTTGTTGTAATAAACTCATATGAAAACCTCTCTAATCATGTTTAATATGTTTTTACCACTAGTATTTCATCAAGTTGAATTATTGAGAAAAGCAGAAATACAAAATCTGAATCACATCACAGTGGGGCAACTTTTAAGCCTTGCTTGGTGTTACAAGACACATTTTAACTAGCATCAATATTAATAAATAAAGTACTATGTTCATTGTCAATTCAATGAAACTTGGTCAAGTTTCCATTTGCATTTTGTTAATTCAAAAACCTGCAGTGCAGTGCTGCACCTGCAGTACTTAAAACAATATCATAATACAGTTTCACTGTGTAATGTCCTTTAGGTATTCTTTACTGTGTTTGCACACAAGTTTCAAGTCAGTAAAAATGTCACCATGAATGTAACAGGACTTTAGTGTGCCCAAGGAAACAGGGTACCCCTTCTTTATAAATTTAAATCACTGTAACTTGGGAATTCATGGAAACCCCAAAGAGGTATATTTTTCCTGAAAGGTTATAAAATGTCAATTTGTTATATCAGATTTTTATCTGATTTTTATTATTAACTAATATTTTTTATATCAATTATTAATTTTTTGCCATGTCGTATACATTGGACTCCAGTTCCAAGAGGTTTTATGGATTGACACGAAAGCTGGCACCAGCTTAGCTAAATATCTTAGCAAAAATGTGTCTTCAATTTTGATATTTATTTTTGTCAACAAGATATTGAAGAAACAATTTATTTTAAGTCCAAAACTAAAACAATGCCAATACCTCTTGAAAGAAAATGTTTATTAAAAATCTCTGAAACAGGTTTTTTTAGATATAATGCACCTTACATGGTGCAAGTTTTCCAGTCAATCCATCAGATTCTTTAGGAACTTGAACTTAATAAGTAAGATGCAGCTAAAACATTAGTCAATCATTAAAATAAGTTTACCACCCTGTAAAACAAATCTATACAAATTTTATAAGCTTCCAGTTAATATATACATCTTTCAGGTATCTGTGAATTTCTGAAATCAAATTAAGCTAATGAGGAAGGGTACCCTTTTTCTTGGCTCATACCTTAAAACAATCTTTAACAGCCAGTAGAGAGAATTACAAATAAGACAGCATCTGTAAAAGTATCAATATGTTTATTTTAAAGAACTCAAATTTATATTTCAGGGCTCGAACTTGCCACCTATACAGTAGGTGACAAATGCTACCAAAAACTGAGCACTGGCTACTGGATTTTTAAAACTTGTGGCCAGCTGGCTACTACAAAATTGTGTGAACCTTTGCAACTGATTAACTAAAAGTTATTGTGTCTAATAAAAAGATAAACAATGTGATGAACAAATGAAGATAACTGCTTTCTTGGGCAAAGAAATCTAGAAACAAATGGAATTATTCTTGCACACACAGCTACAAATGCTGACGTAGTACAATTATCATGTCTATGTCGCAATCTTTAGCAGATGTATGCATAATGCTTGTTGATACGGGTTTAGAGGCATGTTATGCATATTGTTTTTGTATGCTTCTTGAAAGGTTTTACAGTATACATCATAAAAAATTATGATCTGGCAAAGCCAGGGGTCTATTTTGGATTTTTGTGCTGTTGCTGGGTCAAAGATTTAAGAGTATTTGGAACATTACACAATATTAATTAAAAGTAAGAATAGAAAATGAAATTTTAGCTATTTAATACATTATACCCCATTTGTATGGATTACACACTGAAATATATGCTACTAAAACTTGTGCTCCGGCAACCAAATTTTTGCCTCTGGTAACTAGCTGGCTACTTGAAAAACAAGAAAATTCGAGCCCTGATATTTTCAAAGGTCGGCACTTGTTTTTTATCAACATCTTGAATTAGAAATGTTCTCAAATCTGAGCAATGTTCTGATGTCTTAAACTTATTGAAACTGTTCCTAGATGTAAATGTGAACTATGCTGTGAAGTGAACTGTAACATCTAAAAACTGAAACATTTCCTAATGGCCACACTTCAAATCTATATTTTCAAATGTAGGTCCCTTCTTTGTATCAAAATCTTGATTTAGACTTGCTCTAAAATCTGAGTAACGTATTTCATATAAAAGTGATTGAAACTGTTCCCAGATAATTATAAACGTGAACTATACTGTAAAGTGAACTGTAAGATCTAAACAAAGACAGATGTTTTTATAAGTGACCACACTACTCAGGGTCCCATGAACTATATTAAAAAAAACTCAAAAACCTTAGAAATTATCTTTGTTTTAGCATATAGCCAAAAATATATTCTATATACTTTTCCAAGGAATGTTTGCCTTGTCTTAATAGGGACTTTACGCAACGAGGATGGCAACGACAACAGTTCAGAAAAAATTGTATTTCTGATTTGTTCTTTACTTCTTATAGTGCTTCACTGTGTTTTTGTTTTCTATGACTTAAGATTTGTGAAAAGTTATCAACTAAAACTTAGTTCCTCCTCGAGGCTAAACAAATACCAAAAACATTTTTGTTTTAGTAAAAAGAACTCTTTTCATGTAATTACTATTGTTCTTTTAAGTCGTTGTCAGTGTTGCAGTCCTCGTTGCATAAAGTCCCTAATGTCAAACAAACTACTCACAGAAAAATATATATTTAAATATATATATGATTCTACACAATGTTGAACCCCCAAGCTCCTTTTTCACTAAGGATGCTTGTGAATTCTTCAGCAAGTTCGCTGTAGGACTGGAACGTACAAGGTAGTTCTAAAAGGGGCCCACATGTGTGTGCAATGGGTCTTCTTGCTAGGCCATCAAGCGTTGTGAATGAGACACTTAATCCTAAATCTGTCAAGATTGTGCTTCCTGTTGTGTACTTGAGAAATGTTCCTAGGCTCTTTGCATCCAAAGAACGGATGAACTTTTTCAGGAACTGAAGACTCTCCCTTTCAGCATCATTGCTTGGGTTGGCTTTCAGGGCACTGATAACCTTCTTAGCAGTTGGTCGTTTCTCACAGTAAAATGTTGTTATGCTTTCTGTGCTTTTGAAAGCCTCGTGCTGTTTCAAGCCAGACAACACTTCTCTAAAACATTCTGCAATGTACCTTGGCTTTTGGATAAGTTCATGATGTGCCAATTCTGAAACAATATTTTGCACAGTTTCTTTCGTTGGTAACTTGTAGCACTTATAATTACTCAGGAAATCCAAAAGATCTTCATCATCATCTCTAAAATGACCTTGAGAAATACCATCCAAGATTTCACGCTCATCACAAGTTATGTAGTTGCGAAAGGAGGCTAGTATAAAGGCATCATCCATAGTCTGTTCCACAAACAGACAAGATGCAAGAAATGCTCTGGATATGCCCAGAGGAAAGAAGCCTAGCTTTTCAAAGCTATAGACTAGAATACGACCAACTGCCTCCCAGGTACTCCTGTGGTAGTCATGACGGGTTACTGGGACTTTTTCAACATCACCAATAGTTGCAGAAGAAAAAAGCTGCTGCCAGAACGTGGAGATGATATCTCTTGCAACACCTTCACCTTCGCCAACTTCCACCCTTCCTTGCAAATCAACTACTCTGAAACTCAATGTGGCTTTTACATCACTCTCAAAGATTGATACAAGATCTTCTTTAATGCGTGCCCTGTGTACCAACACCACTTGGTAGTTATCTGCAAGTAAACAATTGTTACTATAACTAACAAAGTCTATTTATAGAACTGCAAATATAATATATAATCATTAATAGCTGTTTAGATTATTAGGCACAGTAACTATACCAGTAAACTTGCTGCAGATTTTGCACTTCATTTTTTAATTTCATTTACAGTGTATCACAGGGCTTCTTGTTTTGTTTCTCATATCACCAAGTTGCTTTTATTTCTTCCCTTTTCATAATATTTTATAACTTTGTAGCAAATTTCTCCATGGCATCCACTGATACCAACACTGTTAAAGGGGAGCTTCCCTGACTAAATATCATTAAATTATTTTTTGTGAGTAATGAGAAAATAATTGGATGTCTTGACAAAAAAGGTGAAAATTTGTGATTTGAGTTTTCGGAAGATTGGAGCAAAAAAATTAACAGTATATCTATGCTTAGGTTTAATTTACCTTCAGGAGGGTGCAGTATTCCCCCTTCTTGCTCTTGATCAGTGCTATCCCCCTGATTAAACAAAAATGATATTTGATATCATTAAGGTGAAAAACCAGAATGATTATTTATCCTTTAAAGGTGTGTTTCTAAAATTTATAACTCAAAAGGGAAACCCAGTCACAATCCAAGGATATCAGTCACATATGAAGTATGGCATGTAAAACCCCACAAAGTAGACAGATTACCAATAAATTCAAAGTTCACTAACGACAATAGATTGAATTGATGGCTCATTAATTCAAGACCTGTTATTTAAGGCCTCTGATTTACCATTTAAATGCTCATAAAGGGTCAGGCACTAGGGAACTGTTATGGATGAACAACAACAGTCATACCTCACTTTGTACAGATAGTCCTTGCTGTTCTAAAATATGTGGCAAAGTAACTTGTCTGAATGTCAGTCCCGGATCCTACAATGAAAGCCAAACAATAAGAGAAAATGTAAGACATTCACCAACAAACTAAAAACTGTCAACCTGTTCTAGCAGCAACCCTAAAATGGGGCAACTGGGCAAAAATATATTACAAAATAGTCATAACATAGCTATTTAAAATTGCCACAGGGTAGAGATGTTTGCCAATCCTAGAAATACTGAAACCTGCACTTACATTAGAATTACCAATGCTGTGTACTGCTGGCACCTAGAAACGAAAGATAAAAATACACCCTTAAAATATCTCCTGCTTCAAAGGTTAAATTATTTGTTTTGATCGAGCACTTAGTATTACCCTTGATAATTATTTCTAGAAGGGGTATCTGTTAAGCTTGGCATTACTTTGCTTCTAGATATTGAATTTATACTCAAGATTTTCAAAGTGAAGTGAAAGATATATTCCTCTCTACTGTCTATCTTGTTGCACAAGCAATTTAAATGTCACAAGCAATGTTTGAATGAATTGAACGATATAATAATTATATTAGAAATGACAGGCCAAACTGGTTGTAATGTAAGACCTCACGTTTCAACTCTCAAGCCAAAAATGCAACAAAAGGCAAACCAAAAATGCAACAAAAGCCAAGCCAAAATGCAACAAAAGCCAAGCCAAGCCAAAATGTAACAAAAGCCAAGCCAAGCCAAAATGCAACAAAAGCCAAGCCACAATGCAATACTGTACACACACTTGAATGGCCTTTCTACTTACAACATTTCATCACTTGAAATGTTCCCTGTCAAAGAAGTTCACATTACAGAACTGTATAATTTACAAATGTACCTACCTGTTCAGTGACTGTACTCTCAACAGCTGTACTCTCTGAAGATCTATCTGTTTCACTAGGTTTGTGTAAATCAGACAGGAAAAATCAAACGAAGCAAGGAACAATATCAATGTTTATTCCACTGTACCATAGGCAACATGATGATAACAAATATGTAATACAGAAATGACAGGCAAAATGTGAAAATGATCAAATAATGGTCACACATTTTTACAGTTGTAACATATATGCTCTGATAATTGCTCATTGCCAAATTATAATATTTCTAAATATTTTGCTGTAATAGTGTTACAATTCTGTCATGTGCACTTTGGTAATTTAAATCTATGTAAAAGTTGCTTTGTATAACTACAGTATGTTTGTTAAAATACCTGTCTGAACTGCCTTGTGACATTTCCAGGGTATCATCTAGATCTGCACCTAATGGATTTACTGTACCACATTCCTTAAATGTCACCTCATCATCATCAAGAACCCCAGACACATTCACTTTAAACAAAGTAAAGAAAGAACAACATCTGCTTTTAGCTCTGGTTATTTGAAGGCTGCTTTTTTGCATGTTAATCAAATAGTCTTCTAGTTTTGCTCATTGTTTCCTTATTATTATTGCAGAACTTACTATTTTTGTATTTCTGCAAATACGCTAAGTGTTCGTTTTTACTTCTATAATTAAGACTATCTGTTTTTAGCTATAGCTACTTTATTAATTATTTATTATTAGTAACTTAAGTAATATAGGACCTATATGAAAATTATGATTGTAATTCTAATTAACCTCTAAAGTGTTATTATTGTTGTTCTGATGGCTGTTGTTATTGTTATTATTATTATCATTATTATTTTAAAGCAGCTGTGTAAGTTATCTATTTTCTATTTTTTTATCATAAGCAAAAAACTTTGTACAGCCCATATGAGTTTGTAATCAACTACATCTCCTCCTATAAATCAATGTAAAACTGAGAAAAAACTCTCATGCAGTGGAATCCCTGGATGTCCTGTCTTTTCTCCTGGCTTTATTTGCATGGGATATCTAAAGCAATCAATCAATCAATGGCTTATTCATAAACTTTAAAGTCAAATCTTTCTTACCTGATGTGTGAAAAGGACTTTTTAACAGATTTGTGTCATCATTGATGCTTTCATCAGTTGGGGATTGTCCTCCCCTAATTAGCAAATAATTTAGTTAAATAGACATTAACAAGTCTCCAATTACATTGTAGAACTGAATAATTTTTTAATTATAGTAAAACCAGTTACAGTGGAATCCACTATACAGTATTACAACTGGCATTTTTGAAACTCTGACAGTGTGTTTGTTAAGGCTTGGGTAGTGGAGTACACTAAGTGGGAAAGCAGGTACACCTGGTTTGAAGGTCATCAAGAGCTGAAGGCT
>JAOTRI020095257.1:0-15002 GCA_028564885.2 Zoanthus sanctaehelenae | reverse complement strand
AGAGTCGAAACATAGTTTTCTTGTTTAAGAAAGATTGAATTCTTTAACTCAGTACCATATCGTGTGGGCGGTTTAGGCCCTTTTAGGAGTCAAAAGGTTTATTAGCAATTTGTCCGAGCATTAACTCAAGAAAACTTGCCTTTTGCTGAGCGGTAAGCCGTTTGGCTTCAGGAATGCTATCGTCGTCATCAGTGAAACCGCACAGGGGCTGGGCCTTAGTTTTCTTTGCCGATGAAGCTCCCTCAGCTAAAAATGGAGCAAAGTTGGGGTCCATTGACAAAGTATAGAGAAGACTCGAATTCTGTCGCCAGCTTTCGAAGCTGGTGATGGTTTCACTTTTGCCGAGAGACCATTGTTTTGGAGCTCTGGTACTGGCCATAGTTTACTTGTCACTTGCACTGGTTTGAAAGGTTACGAATATCGGTAGGTTGAAACGTGTTTAACTGAGAAATATTTCACAGTGTGTGCTTACCAGTTAATAGTGGGTCTAGTCGTTTCCTGAGCTGCCACCACGCCAGTTAAATGTAGTGAACACACACACATTTCGGATAGACAATCCTTTACTAACAAACACGAGGCAAGCAATGTATATAACAAGAGAACAAGGAAAACACGCAAGACCAAAGGCGGGTTACTGCTGGTCACCTAAACAATAAAGTACCGCAAGTCGGTACTGGCGCAAGACAATCTGACAATACACTGTTAGGGTTAAGTTAATACTGCAAGTCATATACACAGGCTTGTAACATGGCATATTCTTTTCCAACTGATCCCTGATCCTAAATGTTACAGATTTCTGATCCCTCAGGTAATATTTTGATCCTGATCCCAAATAACCCTGTTCACACTCTATGGCCTGATCACTGATCCCTGATCCATGTAAAGTGTACCATGTTACAAACCTGATTTCATTATTTCCTGTTTTTGCATACAAAAAAAAACTAAATACTATATATTTGCAACAAACATCAACTAATCTTGCCATGGATAATGTTTTACCAAAAAGGTGTCCTTGGGGTCAAATGCTACACTAAGAACAGGAGCTTCATGCCCAGTCAGCACTTTGTGGCTTCCATCTTCAACGGTAACAACTTTGATGTTAAAATCACTGTTAACCAGATAGAAAGAAATATGTCTATACATTTAAATATTAGTAATAATAATAATAATAACAACAATAATAACAACAAGAACAAGTCAGAACAATAATAATAATAATAAAACAGTAATAATAATTATAATATTACCATAACATCGTAGTAGCACAATTGATAAAATAACTCTCACATAATATACGAATAGTGTTTTTAATCTTGACATGTTTCGGCATAACTTACAGTATGCCATCTTCGGAAGATTGAATTACAAAAGTTTGTTACAAAATATATATAAGATAAGTTTAAAATGACTGACAAGTATATGATAGACTAATAATAAAGTTACAGGAAATAGAAAATTTCTAAGTACTAAAGGTGTACTAAAAGTTGATGTCATCAGTAATTACCTTGCACCAGCAGCTAGCTGACTTCCTGTTTTACTAAAACACAAGTGATTGACAGAAGCAGTGAACCTTGTGACCATTCCATCAGGAGAACCCTGGAGTAAAACATACATGAATTCTACAACTTTGTGTATTTGTATATTATTATGTTTTAAATATAACTTAGTGCTATATACTGTAACTTCATCCTACAATAATCACAAAACATCATTCCTTTGTACCCACATACACAACATTGAGACCTCACCTGTGAGCAAATTGTAATAGAATAAAAAGAAAAGACTAGTAGGAATAACAATTTCACTATTGTTACCACCGAACCAGGATATGTAACATACATACAGTAAGACTTTTCTTATTGTATGGCTGTAATTTTTTAATATTTTTTTTGCTTATCACAATTTGTTGCCTCTGACCGATCACCTAGCAAAAATTCTTTTAGGTCTGTCTGAAAATAATCTGGATATCAAACACAATCAAATGTCTTATAAGAAATAATAGGCATTGAATTAATTATTATTACTTAATAAAACACATGGAGCACTGCACATTGTTCAAGTTTAGGAGTTGAACATGACAATTAGTAACTCAGTGCAAGTACCAACAGTTTGTGTTAACAAAATAGAGAAGTTACCTGCAGTACCCAACCATTAATCAATGCAGTACTTTCTTTCCATTTCAATCATTTCAGTACATAGCTTACAATACCTAAGCGATTTTCAAATGCTCTTAGAGCTAAAACACTTTTGACTGTTAGAAAATGTGCCTGGATATTCCGAGCACCCACACTTTAATTATTATTAAATGTCCTAGATTAGAATAAACAAGAATGTGTTTCCAGCTCTCATACAAATTTCCTTTGTGGTAAATACTTTATGTAACAATCACCTAGCTTATGTAGTTCCATCTTGGATATGCCAAATAAATCACTGTATATAATATGACTTACTATGAGGAATAGATTATAGTTGTTACTCCTAATAATTTGTGGTAAGTTGTCTTGTGTAATTACTATGGCGACACCAAGTCTCTGGAACCTAACATTGACAACTCTTTTTCAAATTTTAATTTAGTTCGCGTTTTCTTCAGAAAACAAAAGTACATTACAAATTTGTTCACAGTATTTTTCAAGTAAAACCTAAAAAGTTCGAGTTTTAGATGTAAATTGATAAATTAGGTAATAAATAAAAATTCCCTTACACTTCACAAATTAATCAGTAAATCATCCATTGCAGTAAACACAATACCTCTGGAAATGTGAATGCCTGAACACAATTATTGTCAGAAGCAGTTACAATTTTCTTGTTCTAAAAAGAAAATTTTAAAACGGGGTTAGTGTTCAGAAATACGTAAATGGAAAGCTGTGTTGGTATTTCTACAGAAACATTTCTTTTAAAAAATGGATAAATTGTACACCATAGTGGAAATGATTTTTTTGTGCTGTTGCTACACTCTGGAGTCCTTCATGCCAGTACAAAAAAATCATTTCCACTGTGGTGTACAATTAATTTTTTCCATTTTTAAAAAGAACCGTTGTTGCAAAATATAGTACAGTTTTAACTATTTAATATACATTTGAGCATTCATTAGCTACTGTGTAATGTGACCATACTGTAATTAAAAGTGTTTTAATATACAGTAAAATATTAGAGGTTCTGGCTGAGATGAAGCAATACTAATCTTGGCAGGCTACATGTGTGCAGTTCAGCCAAGTATGTTGGGGTATGAGCTATTTAGCTACATTTGAATGTGATTTATGGACAAGTTGGCTAGTGGGTGAGTGTTACAAAAAAGCGTTAAATTTAAATTATAATCTAAGTGTTATTAATTGTCTATTATTAGCTCTTATGTAACTGCAGAGTTTACATTGTATGTACAATATAAGGAACACGAGAAGACTACTATCATTATTGAACAGTCATACTTATTAAAATAACCTTTAAAAACGTTTGATTGTAAATAAATCCCTTACCTTCACACTTGTTTCGTTTCATCTATTTATTCTCAAAGTTAATAAAATTATAGCAAAATATACTGTTTAACATACTGTAGCTATGAAAATTAGTTCAAATTAGCATAAAATTACCAAACATAGAATATCTATAACAGCTGGATACTGTATCTGTAGATTAAAATAATCTTCTATCAACTTTAATTGGTACATATTAACTTGAGATTAACCGGTGATTAATGTGATATCCTTCTTCATCAAACTGCACGTGATGCACACACAGCTCACATTAATTGTATGTATTTTACAGTTGAACTTTGCAAACATAGAGTGCTTTGATCATCATCTGTTAAAAATAGGCACAACTGCCGTTAATGACATAGTGATTTATTCTACACATTCATTGTTCTCTAAAAACAAATCCGCTGAATTACATTAATGACAGTGGAGGGCTATTCAACAGTTATTCCTAAAAATGTTCAAAAAAATTGATTGAAATTTTTATTCAAATTAATTTTTACTTCAAAGTGCAACAACAAGCAAACAAGCAAACAATAAAGTGACTGGATTTCCATTCTTGCATTTTTTTCCTTTTGTGATATCAGATGCAGAGCTTATAAATACACATGTTCAAAACAATATATAAACTACGACATGCATGTACTGTAAGAGCATGAACTAACCTGAACAGCAATGACTGTGACCTGTTCTCCTGCTCTGATCGATTCTGGATCACTATCATCGAAACCTTTATAGATTCTAACATCACCATCAGAGCCACAAGTCAACAGATAACTGCAATATAACAGTTTATAGTAACAACAGCCCCCAAGTTCACAATGTGATTGTGTTATCAGAAGAAATTAATTGTGTACTGAGGAAGGCACTGATCTTTTCTTCAGAAGAAAATTCATGTCTCTTGTCGTCTGATTATCAATAAGATTTTGTCTTTTCTTTTTCTTCATCAGTTCCCAAGGGATGGAAGTTTTAACTGACCACTACAAAATAATTGTTTTAGAAGACTTCGTTTTTTAAAAAAATCAGCAATCCTGTTGAAATCTTTTGAAACACGAATGATGAAAATGATCAAACATATGTTACTACGAAGTTCAGCTGGAAAGTGTAAATTATAAAATTGTTTTTTAAAGTAATTCAGTCAATTTATCTACCCTATATACTTGACATTTCAGAATTACATCGTTTTGATAATCCAGTTCATATGCTAGTTAACTTTTAGAGTTGCACATTTTTGTTTATTGAGAAACTAAATTAGAATTTCCTAACTTCCTGTAAATTGTACATAGCATAAGTTATTTTTAAAAGAGAACGCATAATTTCAAATGTTTGCCACCGCTGTCTGTTTTCTATATTTTATAAATGCACAATCGTAATTGTAACTACTGTGATTAGCAGATTTCAAACTTACGCTCCAGTCGGATCGTAGCAAACGTCTGTAATACCTTCGCTGTGCGCATATCGCATCGGTTTTCGTATGGCAGGCATTGTGGAAGAAGCAAAACGATTCACAACAATAACAATTCTCCACAAAATGTCTCATCTGACATCAAAATGGCGGTGTGATCAAAAATTCCCGCCAAATTTTCTATCAAAGAACCCTGGGTAGCTTAGTGCTCAGTCTACGTTTTGGCCCGTCGGGAACGGTCAGTGTATCAAAAGAGAAACCAAGCTCTCTCTCCCGTTCCCACCCCCCTTAATAATAATAATAATAATAATAATAATAATAATAATAATAATAATGATTAAGGCAAGGAAACCGGATTTAATCTTGGTAGACAAGAAGGAACGTAAGGCGACTATAATTGACATAGCAGTACCAGCGGATGTGAATGTTGAGGAGAAAGAAATGGAGAAGGTAGAAAAGTATCAAGAGTTAAAAAGAGAGATAAAAAGACTGTGGAAATTGAAAAAGGTAGAAGTTGTACCTGTTGTGATAGGAGCTCTGGGATGTGTGACAAAAGGATTTGAGAAATGGATTGAAAAGCTTGAGATTCACTGCAACTTGGGGGTGATTCAAAAGACTGCGTTGTTGGGAACAGCAAGGATCTTGCGGAAAGTATTGGAGTTTTGAGGAAAAGATGATAAATGCTGTTAGCCCATGGTCATTTGTTATGACCCGCCTATCAGAAAAAAAAAATCGGCGATAACAACAGCCAGACACACAGTGTGGAAAATGAGATAATAATAATAATAATCATAATAATAGTACAATTTATATAGCGGGCTTATACGGTTAAGCGGTAAGCGCTTAAAAATATTAGCCTAACTAAAGATCTAAACAAAATGATAAAACCTTAAATATGTATATAAAATGAACTAAAAGTACTGCTAAAGAAAAAACTTGTGCATTATCCAGAGTTCCGGTTCTGAAACGGAGAATGCACGGCAGCTATATGTTGCTAAGCGGAATCTTTTGGGTTGCAGCAGGAAGGCAGAGGATGAGCGGGGATTTCTTACTGGAGCGTAGCGTTGCAGTAGATCAGATAGATAAAAGGGTTCAGAGTTTTGTTAGTCAGAAGAAGCATTTTGAATTGAATTGGTCCCATTAGGTGAGGTGTAATATGCTCGTATTTGCGGAACAGCTTAACAAGGCAGGCAGCAGCATTGTGAGCGCGTTGCATTTTCTGTAAGATGAATTTTGGAGATCCCTAAAGCAGTGAGTTGCAGTAGTCCAGTCAAGAGCTGACAAACGCATGTACTGTAAGAATTTCAGTAGACTCGATAGCCAGAAACGATTTTATCGTTGCCAAGTTTTTAAAAGGCATACAGTTATAAGGGATATTTAAATACAATTTTTATGTATATTTTTCATAAGCAACTAGTACAGCAGGCCACCATTTTGCTGACACCTTAAAGTATTGATTCACCTTCAGTCCATTGATCTCAAATACCTCTTTCCAACTCCAGACCTTCTCCCTCAGTCCCTCGATTGTTTCACTCATCAGAACAAGTCGGCATCTGCTTACATCTCACTCATCAAACCATTTCTCCTGAACACTCTCTGTAACTATATGTTACTTCAACACCAATAACATAGATCCCTGGTGCACATCAACTTCACCTACAACTCCTTGGACAATTCTCAGGCAACTCTGACTCTTGTCTTTACACCTTCATACAAACTGATTGATCCCTGCTTTCACTACTACATCTGGTATACCTCTCTTCCTCATTGCTCATCCCAATACCTTCCTAAGGAACCTGTCAAGTACCTTTTTCAGGTCAACGAAGCACAAAAACAACTAAATAAACTTGTCTAATTAGTTCCTCTCTTGTAACCGTTACAAAATGAACACCGTGCAAAACTCAGTGCCCACTCCCAACACGACAATTTCAATCTCACCGCTCCCTGCTATCAATCCAGCACTTACTTCCGAGGGTCCAGCAGCATTCCCCGTTTTCATGTTCCTTATCCCTTGACCACTTCTTGACCAGAATAACCCTTTCAACTGGCCCTTCCATTAATTTCTTTCTCGTTCTTCTCCCATTTGTTCTTCTCATTCACAATAACTTCCATATGCATCTGCAAGAATTTTCCTCTATCTTTGTCTATGAATTTCAGCCTAGCGTCACCACCTCTCATGCATCTTCCTCCCTAGCTCAAGATCTTTGCTTTAATTTTCAATACATTCAACCTTTACATAGCAGGTCTACCTTACGACAAAATTTGTTTTATTAAATTAATAACTTATATGATTTGAAATAAAAATTGCCACACCTGTGTCAGGGCCGATATTCTAACCAAATGTATTGGAGTGACAATAATCCGTTGTTCATTACTAACAACATTTAAGCTTTTTACACCATTAATGATAAGCTCAAGCACCAGCATTATAGTCATCATCATCATCACCATCATCATCCTTTAGTATTCGTGCCGGGATGTCAGCAACAACAGAACGGACTCTCATGGCGTGATTCAGTGTACAAACTTCGATACTCAAGTCCGTTGATATAAGCATAAGCGGGTATGCCGTTTTTCAATAACGGTTTGGGAGACTTTGAATCACAAGCAAATGAGTTGACTTCGTGAACTCTCTACCCTAACAGGTCTCTGGAAAGCTGGAGGTGCAGGTGCAATACAGTATCTGAAATAGGGGAAAGGTTTCCGTAAATTCTCTTTCTTGTTGCATGCCCTGACCAATGAATATTTTGCATACTGCGAAAAAAATGTCTCTGCACCAATATTGAGAATTGGATCAAATATACAAAACACTGGAACAAAAAAACTTTATAACCTTTGCTAATGTCTGTGTCGCATTCAGAGCTTTTTGAAGATTGTTACACGATGCCTAGACTAGCGACTTTTGAACTTTTCTCTGTCCATTATCTACTACTCAAGGTATATGAAATCTTGTACCGTTTTGATGTTTGCTGAAGAAGCAGATTACAGATTGTGGGAGCTTTCAGAAGTGTTAAATGGATGTAGTGTGACTTTTCTTCGCTTCAATAAAGTATAATTAACAAGAGTGACTGCCCTTTCTAAAGGCTGGAGCAGCACCTCAGTGTCTTCCACTAGTGAACTGTGATAAGCGCCAAATTATCTGCAAATTCAAGGTCTGTTATAATAGGTGCTGTACCAAGTGTCTTTGACTACGCATGGGTTGGATTTGTAGACTACTACTGTTCAAATTGTCAAGGGATAGGTGAAGTATGTTGTCAAGGATAATAACGAAGATTAAAGGGACAAGAGTATTGCCTTGAAGCTGTAATCTCTCAATCTTGTGTGATGGCAGAATAGCCTCAGTGTATTATATAATAGCCTCGACAATAGGATCTGAAGTTCCATAGAGAGAAAGAATGTTGAATATGGCTTGTCTACTTGTCAAATAAAATGCGTTGCAGAAGCCCACGAAACATGTCAGTTCCTTAACTGTGTTACCGCAATTCTTCAATGACGTACCTTAGAAATAGGAGGTTGCATCCATCCAGTCTTTCGCCGTGCTGATGGCAGGTTATCCAGAAAAATGTATTCTAGAAGGTTGGATCTTTCCAGCTGTAAGACTGGCTTCCTTTGGTCTTCTAAAGTGCAGGAAAATATTGCGTTGTTGGCTTCTAAAACACTGTTAGTTGTTCAAACACCATTTATAATGAAGATAGTTCTATGCATGATCAATCTTTGCAAACCTTATGACGTCACAGCGCTAAAACTTGTACCCAGTCCACGGGTCAATTTTGTTGTGAGAATAACTCGTTTTAAGCTTGTAAAACAGAGGCTTTTTAAAATTTTTTGCCAAAAAATAGCTGAATCTGATGTTTATACACATTGAAATACTGATTTCTGAAAAAAAATTCGTTTCATATGCTCTTTAAGGTACTATACTGGTTCCTTTGAGCTCTTCTATGGGATTCTACTATGCATGCTTATGTTGAGGGTCTCAGCAATTAATCTGGATCATACAGGTAGTTCTTGATCTTAATTCTGGGATTGTTCGAGTTGTACATAAGGAGTTTTTGAAGTGTTCTATCCAATTCGAATAGACATAAATTGATAAACATTAGCAAATGACATCAATTCCTCACCACGCTGTTCAATACTCCATTCTTAAAGAATGTGGCAATATTGAAGAAAACACTTTGCAATAAAATAGATTTTGAGATTTACTACAGAATATACGAGCTACAACTATATTGTTCACGTTTTAAGAGCTCATTTATTTAAAAAAAAAAACAACGATCAAATGTATAAAATAAGTAACTATAAATTTTCCAACCATTAATTGCATTGTATTCTATCGATAAAGATATTAATTTTTGAAAAATTGGGAATACAGAACTTTTGAAATTAAATTTGTTGTTCTTGCCATCTTCCTAATAGTAATTGAATTTTATAACTTACACACTATTGTAGTCACTGTCTGAACTGCTCTCTCCTTTGATCTGATACTCTTCTAAAAAAGTAAAGCTTATTTTAGTAACAATAATGCAGATCACAGATCAAGAAAACCTCTGTTAATTTAAAAAATTATATTGAATATACAATATTTCATTGAATCATTGCTGGATTGAGGTAAGTATATAAGTATATGTAGTGTTTAAATATGAACTACTTGGGAATGAAAATCTATAGAGTACTGATAAAAAAAGAATTGACTTTTCAATATTAAAGGGGAGAGTTTAGTACATTCTCCCACTTTTCCGTTACTCTGTAACGAATCTTTACCCTTATTTTCACATCATCGTCACCATCACCATCATCATCATCATCAATCCAACATTGCATGAACATTGATCCGGGTTTATCCCCATAAATGGGGGTGGCCGGGTTTACCCTACTCTGGTAGCAATCTCTTCAACTCCCAGCCAACATGAGTTTGGTGTTTTTTCCAGTCAAACTAATTAATGCTTCTTGTCCATTCTGTAGCTTACCTGAGCTGGTATCTTCTATGGAAGCCGATTGGGGCACAACATGCATACTCTACAAAAATATAGTTTAAATCATACATCAGAAAGAAACCACTGAGCACAATAATATAAGGTAACAAGAAAGAATTGGTGTGTTCAGAAAGATGAAACTGTCATAAACAGAGAAACACAAATCATTCTATCTAAAGCTATACTGTATGCTTTAGGAAGTTAAATAATGCTTGTATAGTTAGGGTTGGGGGTTGGTGGTTATAGAAGTTGCTTTCTTGCCAAATTTCTAAAGAAAATTTGAAGTTTTAATTCAGTACCATTTAGCTTCTTTGGAGAATCGTTTTCATAATGAACGCAATTAAAACAACATTGGCTGCCAACTTATTCTTTGATCCCTGAAAGCAACTTTCACCTAGTTAGTAATTAAATATAATTAACTATGCCGAAACATTTACCAAAGTAAATGAGTACTGGTACATACACATTAAAGAAAACTCTGCAAAACAGAAAAGTGTGACATGTTTTTATTACACTTAGCAACAAATGAAGGGCTTGTGAAAATGATTTATACCAGGGTATAATGGCATTTAAAATGACAACATACAGGAGCCATACACACAGTGTTTGAGCAACTTTTGTATTATAAAAGGTCAGCAATGTTTTTTGTAAATAAGGTTTCAGATCGGGAGATTTGGCGTTGTGGGGAATGCCGAGTTACCCCTTAATTACCATTGCTCCTAGGTCCACTCTTACCTGGAGTGGTACAGTAGCACCTGTAAGGATCCCATTTATGGGTAAATAGTTCCACCTGATGACTTACAGGTTTTGTTTTTGGTAAGGCAAAGGCTAGGCCCACAAGCCGATAACTGTGGTTGCCGTCAGCAAGGGCATGCGGCGATAAAAATCATGCTCCAATAAAACCCTCATGATGACAATACAAAAAACATGGTCACCAGCCAGCCCAAAGGCTGGGGTGGGCTACACTTGCTTACATTAAAGAGATACTGCTTGCATAATGATTGGAAGCCTGATAAGAGGCTTGAGGTAAGGTTAGAGACTTGGAATGTAGGGACTATGAGTGGGAGAGGTACACATATATATACAACTTTTCAACTTTTCAACTTTCAACTTTTATTACCATTTTGTTTTCATTTACAGTAGCAAATGCGAGACCACCTGCAAATAGCAGAGCTAGACGAGGCAGGTGGCTCGATGGATGTGTATTGCAGTATTTTTTTTTATTAATAAATATATGTAATTAATATTATTGTATTTAATTGCTATTTTTTTTTTTATACACACGTGTGTGAGGAACTAAGAAAGAAGAGGGTAGATGTGTGTTGTCTGCAAGAAGTGAGGTGGAGAGGACAAGGAGTGTGGTTTATGGGTGTAAAAGGTAGGTGATATAAATTGTGGTGGTCAGTAAATAGTTATGGTATGGGAGGTGTGGGAGGTTTGGTGAAGGAGGAAATGTGTGAGAAGGTTGTGGAGGTGAGAAGGAAAAGCGATAGAGTGATTGCATTATATAATTATGGCACTTGAGGAAGAAGTAGTGAGAATCATATGCGTTTATAGTCCACAAAGTGGCAGAACGAGTGCAGAGAAAGAGAATTTATTTTTATGATGATTTAAGGAGTGAGTGGGACCTTCACAGTGTGGGTGAGCTACTATTGGGTATAGGTGATTTTAATGGAGATGTTAATTAGTATATGGATTGAGGGTTATGAGGGTGTGCAAAGGGGAAATGGAATTGGGGAGAGAAATGTGGAAGGAAAGATGTTGTTAGAATTTTGTGATGAAAAGGAGTTGTGTGGCAAACACACGGTTCGGGAAAGGGGAGAAGAGGAAAGTGATGCACACTGCATGGGAAAATAGGATTGACTTTATACTGGTAGGAAAAGGAAATAGAAAGTACTTGAGAGATGTGAAGGTCATCCCAGGTGAGCTTCAGCACAGGCTGGTGGTCACAGATCTGGTTAAGAAGAAAGTGAATAAGGTGCATGGTGAGAATTAAAGGAAGCAATTGAAAGAAGGAAGGTTTGGAAAATGAAGGAAGACAACACAAGGGCAAGATTTGAAGGAAGAGTAAGAGAATTGGTAAGAGCTGATTCACTGGACTTTTGGAAGTGTTTTAGGGAAGGTGTTTTGAAGGCTTGTGAAGGTGAGATCGAGGGGACACATGTGGGTGTATGGAACAAGGATGTGAAAGAAGCGATAGCAAGAAAAAAGGATGCACATAAGGAGATGTGTAAAACTGGGACTGAGGCAAACAAGGCCAGATATAGGAAAATGAAGAATCAAGCAAAAAGGGTAGTTTAGAAAGCAATGAAAAAGCGGAAACAGTGAAAAGTTGGGTTATTCCAGATAATATCCACACAACCCTGATGGATGGTAACGTTTACTTGACCCCCCTCCTGACTGGATAATTCCAAAATTTTTTGAAATGCCTAAAGATTAAAATAATTAAGTGTGGTTCAAACTTATGTAAATACCATCACAAGCTCCTTCAGCACTCATAAAATGTTTATTTCTCATCGTAGCTCCAGCTTTTTGGCTGGGCAAAATAAAATTTATAGTGCAAAAGCACTTTATAGATGTACTGAGGAATAAATTAGGAAATTAAAGAAATGTGTTTCTCAAGTTCCGTGTCATTTTTCTTCTTTTTCATATTTAGGAAGTTTCTTGGTTCAAGAGTTAAGTCCTAAAACTTTTTTAAGATTTTTGGTATTTCAAACCCTAGTTTCTTAGATAAAAGAAAATACATGCATCGATAAATTGAACTCAACATTCCAATACTATGGAAAAGGACTGGGAACTAGTTTAGTAGAGTCCTTTTCTTTTGCATTTTTTGGTTGGCTGTATTTTGACACATTGTTTTTTCAAAGCAAATCAAAGTGTTTGATAAATATAATTTTCCAATCTGTTCTTGTTGTCATCTGATGGTAGTGACTAGATTCCATCCGTCAAACTGCCCTTTTTGAGAGCGAGAGACCTGTTAACTTCTCAGATAAGTTTCCAGTTACCGGGAATGAGAATTTACAATAAATTAACACTACAAAATCGACATGTGTTAACGAATACCAGAAATATTTTTTATGCAGGGTCAATTTCACAACAAATTTTAAAAGACTCTTAAAATGCGAGACAACACAAAAACTCCCAGCTGGCTTCGCTCGAAAAGGGTGGTTTGACGGATGGAATCTAGTCACTACCTCCTCTGATCGATTTATAGGAGAATTTATGTTATTGCATGTGTGGTGAGAATCCAAAAGTAAAATGTTATTGCATGCGTACATGTATGTGGGTGAAGTTTTTTGTATGTTTTCGATGATACGATGACGAACAAAAAAAAAATGTGCGTGGAGGTTAAACTAATTCCAATTTACCAAGTTTTTGACCGCTATAAAATGAATTCTTGAGAAATTGCGAGACGTTGTGTACCAGCTGCATGCAACAGCAGCTCTATAACTATCGACCTAAGGAAGTCTTAAAGTCTTAAAGTCTTAAAGCACTAAGTGCAGAAGTAAATATGTTTCAAAATTGCCGACAACTGTTTTCTTGTTCAGGAGGCCTAGGGTCTATACAACAAATCTAGAGTCAGGTCGCTTGCTTTCTTCATATAAATTTCCCACAGGAGCCTTATTTTTGACAATTGCTCCCTGATTATTAAGTCTTAATAATATAAAAAGCAATATATTGACCTAGCTAGCAAAAGAAAATGATCGAGGCTCTGATTTTAATTCCACTAAATTCATATCAATTTCAACATTAAATGAATAGATGTTACTGACAATTGAATAAAATATGTTGTAAAGTATTTGTCGTGAGAATTATAGGTCACATGACCGAAAATGGGGCTGAATTTTACAAAATGTGGAAGCCTTTGTTGCTTTTTTAGTCCTATATAAACCACTAGCTAGTCACACATAAATTATTACCAAAAATTATCAGATATGGCTGCTAGAAAGTGATTTGCTGTAAAATATTATTATTATTAGCCCATACCCCGGCAGATTTAAAATAATTCATCGCAAAGACGATTGCGTTTATTCTAGCAAAATCCAGAAAAATTGGCATTTTTACTCATCATTTTTAAGCAAAATTATACTTTATTAAAATATTGCAAAACTCCCAGTGAAATGCGCTGTGTTTTCCTCAACTTTCACGAAATATACCCCTGAAGACAAACTTTCTAGCTTGTATGCCCCCTCCCACCTGGACTTCCAAACCCCCTCGACCCACCCTGGATTTCCAGTTTGCCATCCGTCGGGGAGGTATGGATTTTTTTTGGAATTACCCATTTAGGGGATAGAGGTAATGCAAGATGGCCACTCTGATTTGTTTATTACTGTACAATTACTGTATATCTCTGTTGTTTTAAACTGTTTGGCTTTCAACGTAGTTGTTAAGTTGTGAATACTATCCAGTTTTGCCAGGTGTTTCCAAGGAAATATAGTTTTGTTAGCTCTCACACACTGACCAGAACAAATTAGGTGGAAAACATTTTAGTGTAATTAACCACTTTAGTATTATATACAGTTATTATGTAACTGTGTTGCTTATAATTATATAGCTACTTAATTAATAGGGCACTATATATGGCCTTGCGGGTCAGAGGGACTAAGTCCATACTGAAACCCTTACAAAAGAGTGAGCCTGAATGTTAGCAGAAAATTGTGGACAGCTGTTTTGGCCTTATTGGGCCTCATCAGCATGACACAGCTAACAAACAAGCTCAGCCACATCCCACAAGTGTTACACTTTACAGGGCTGTCAAACCCCGAAATTCTCAAATCTGGAGAACTGATAGGGATGGGACATCATGACGTCACAGCATGTGGGTTTTAATTATATATTAGATGATCAATGTCATTATTGATATTTTAAATCTCAAAGCCTAGCTGTGATGAATTAACATAATGAATGTATAAATTCAAAACTTACCTGATAAGTTGCTTAATATGTAAGGCTTTATTTGTCAAAATTCTTAATCTTTGAATATTTGTCAGTAACACTTTTCTTTATACAGTACAAGTAATTAATAACCAAAAGGTAAAATCCCTAAAATCTCTCTCTGAACAGCAGAAAAATCGAGTGGCAACAACAACAACAACAATGCTTTATTGTACCATAGTTTATAAGTATTTACATTTAAATAATGACAAAATTACAGAT
>JAOTRI020095256.1:0-25486 GCA_028564885.2 Zoanthus sanctaehelenae | reverse complement strand
TGTAGACGAGACAACACATAAAAATTGGCAATTTTTTTGATGTCATTCATAGATCCCAGTCTCCAATCTTTTGTTTTTAAATAGAAATTGCTCGTGCAGACGGGGCGTACACTGACAAATAATAAAACTTGTCACATAAAAATTGCTCGTGTAGACGGGGTTATTTCAGCAAATAAAAATTGTCAAATAAAAAATTGTCACATAAAAATTGCTTGTGTAGACGGGGCTTTACAGACGCAGTAGTAGTAGTAACAATAGTAGTAGCAGTAGAAATATTAATAAAAGCAAAAGCAGTAGTAGTTATTATCGGAGTAGATGTATTGTAGTATTTAAGGTACACCTCAAAATTTATCGAATGATACGTGGATGGATCTCTAACAGAAGTTTGCCTTGGACAAAGCGTACAAGCAGAGACAAACAAGAAACGGAGACGACGCCGAATTGCCTTCAAATTGAGAAAGGCAAATTGGAAACAAAGTTATAAGAGACAAGTAAAGCTTGTCAGTACCACATTTTTTCCACTTCAAACATGAAGGAGCATCTGGGTAAAAGATGGGAATTAAAACAATATGAAATGGAAATTGAATTGAATAACATTATTAATGAATGAATCCAAAACTATTCAGTGAGCAATAGCGATTAGGAGTTAGGATCAAATCAGAACCTGCAACCGTAGACATTTATTTTTCTCTTATTTGGATTCGCCAGTACGGTGTAACAAGAAAGCATATAAACCAAAACTAATGCCACTAATTTACTCACAATACGTAACTGGATGCCAAAGGTCTGATGTATAACATGCAGCTATCCCACAAAGTGGTGGTAATAGTTAATATATACCCTGAACTGGGCACCGACTCTAAGAAAAATACTTGTATTTACCATTATAACGGGAAAAAGGACACAATTTCATTTAAAAACACAATAAAAGGTAAACATCTATATTTTAGGACAAGCACTTCCTTTCATTCTTCACGTTAGGAACAAAGCCAATTTAACAAGAATTTGTATAGGGTCGTCAGAGCGTAACCGTGGCAGTATCTCATCACTGAGGTGCAGCCCCTTTGATTTGCGCAACTATTGAACTGTAGTATGTTTTATCTAACTTTTTTAGCGAAGTTTTTTTTATTGCAAAAACAAATGTTTAGTTATTTTTGGTGTAAGTGGTCTATTTAAATATGCATGCATGGAAACAAAATGAACTCGACTAACACGAAACGAAAGCCGAGTGTTTTACATACAACTTCAAGTTCATTTATTCACTCGCTACTAAGCAACTAAAAGTTCTTAACGAGTAGTTGAAATGTTTTCACAAATAAAAAAGTTTCTTGATTAAGTAAATATTGCTAATTTGTCAAAAAGCTCAGGAATCTAGCTAACTCCAAATATTCCTTGCAAGTTTCCGCCGCAATAGATGAACAAGTCAATTTCATAAATTATAAACGTGATCTTCAGTAAATCTGAATTCATTTTCTAAAGCATTACTTTGGAAAAACCGAATAAAAACATTACAAAAAGCGGCACAAGAAAACAAAACCTCGTCAATCCTTGAAATATACTCCTTCGCTATGGTAAAATCTCATAAAAGTCGTACATTCAGTAATTTGCATTTATTGAGGACATAGGCCCTTCAAAGCGAGAGCTAAACAAAAGGTTATCCAATTACGGTCGTGAAGTTTTTGGTAAATGAACGAAATTCCTTGACATACTTTGACCAATCTCGCGAGCGGAATTTTTTATAGTGAACGAAAGTTTGAAATCAAAATAGTCAACACAGTATCATAGAATTAATTAACTTTTACCGCTCCTTGCTGAGTAAAGTTGCATTCATATATATTTAACTACATGAAGATATCGTTGATGTCGGTTCCGTAGTTTCTTCCGTCTTTTTCGTTTAGGTTTCTCTATTTTAGAAACACTGGCATCTATGTATCAAATAGAAAATTACACATTCGGTTGGCTTGAACATATGAAGTTTGTTTATCTATTTCACTTGTTTGCTGGGCGCACTCGTGAAATATTTTTACCATTTGAAGATAAAGTTCATATGTTCGCGCCACCTTTTAATATCTTCTCTCTATATATACTAAAACCAATAACGTGTTAAGGAAAAAATAAAATTATTCCATCTGTATCAGAAAATTACAACAGCTCCATTCGTTTGTGAGCTGCTAATCAGAAAAGGTATACGCATTTTAAAAATTCATGGAGTTTGATATCTCAGTTGTATTGCTAAATTCTCCTAACTTGAGTCCATTTTTATCATTGAACAAAAATGAGAAAATTTTACTTTTAATCTTAATTCTTTTGCTTTCTTTGATCAATTTTCATTTTCTCATTAAGAAATATTATATTTTGCATGTGTTATCAATGCAGAAGTTGTGTTAGTAGCTCTGAAAGGGTCATAAAACATTCCTCTAGTATTAGAAACGTTTCCAAGCAGCATCCTGTACGGGAACCATCAGTAAAAATGTCGTTGGTCAAAACTCTAAAATACTTTGCCTTTCTCAGTATTTTTTTGAACGTGACCATGCTCTACGGCAAAAGAATAGTAAAAGGTGAGATAAATCAATTGCTTGAAGTGCTACGCAAAATTGGTACTTCACCTCCTTGACATTAAGATCGAATTTTAACACATGATATTAAGACATATACGTATCACCACTGTATTCAGTTAAATTTGATTTTTTGCACGAAGTTAAATCAATCACTTCATCATTGAAATTATTAGCTATTTGACAGTGAACCAACAGTGGTAGAAAATAAAAAGATTAAAAAAATTCACATCCAATATCAAGAAAATAAACCAAATCTGAAAAAGTCCAGCTGTCTGAGAGGCAACGACCTATAATCCCTACAGGACTACTATTATTTTTTTAGATTTACGAGTGTTTTTAAAAAATTAAAAGCTTAAAAAATTCCAAACCTCTTATATTATAAAAATACACCAAACAACCAGAGCTTTCGTTTGAGATATAACTTACAAACAGTCCATCATAAGTGACATTAAGCAGCCTGTACTCCAAATTGTGCTTGTGTATCTAAGTCAGTGGTTAAACGATTGGAAAGCTTACGCCGGGTTCGATTCCAATTTTTAACTTCAATTCTTTTTAAATAATTCCCTTTTTCAATTGCTTAAAATCTATAACTTGAAAAATCAAGGAGGATTCTTCATAACAAAATCCTAAACGACTCAGCTGAAATTAATTGTTGTCGTAGTGTAACGATGTTCTAATGTTATTCCTTCATAAGAGCGAAGTAAAAAAAATGTTTAACTGTTCAATACGCACTGCCATATTTTTCCTACGGGACTCGTTACCGATTTTTTCAAGAATATTAAAAATGACTGAGCTTTTATTAAAAAAGTGTAGCTGTCCAAGAGGTGTCGACCTATTTTGGTTACGGAGCTATTATACAGTTCTTTTTACTTCTAGTTGTCTTAGTAATATCGGTTTTTCGCAAAACCATCATGATTTAACTTTTATTTAGCTACAAGAAATTGAAAAAAATGCAGCTGACAGATAGACAGCACCTTATTTTGCCTATGCTAGACTATCATAATTATTTTTACTTTTAGTTATGTAAATAATTAAATCCGTTCTATCGCAACAATATCATAAACTACTTCACTTTAATTCATTAAACTGAAAAAACACAGCTGTCCCATAGGCAACGTCTCGTATTGACTGGAGTGAAACAGTTAATCTCTGAGCCAACCAGAGATCGCGAAATCGGTTGCTTATATAGTTAGAATATAGTATTCTACGTGAAAATCAAAAGTTACTGAAATATTCTTGAACTTTTCTTTAAACTTAAAAGTATCAGTATTCATTAAAAAGTAAACTAAGTTTAGGTTGTTTAATATTTATAAGGCAATAAATAAACGAACAAAAAGCTCAAAGCAATTAATAATTTAGTGATAAAATGTAAATTATACATCGTATAAAGAGAAATTTTTTGATGTTTCAGAATTTCTTCGCTTTTCTTTACTTCGACGAAGGACTAACGTCCGAAACGTCAGTAGGTTTAGCTTTTACTATTATACGGTGTAAAATTTACATTTTTACCACTAAATTATTTCTTTAGAAACACCGACGCAGCTCACACTAGTACTATTTCAACACTAGTTAAAGAACTAATAAGTTGAGCAGTGGCTCATTGCTCTAAATTACTTGGTTGCTTCTACCTCAATTTGTTCTTACAAATAGAGCAGAGTATCACAAAAAAGGACCATGCGCTTCATGAATTTTGCTACATTTAGCGAACGTGCCATTCCCTTCTTCCTGTCATCTAATATTCTTCCATTACCTGTTGTTCTACAAACTCACTTCCATTTTGATACATATAATATGCTTGCAATAAGCATGTACTCTCTAATATAAGTGAACCTTTTTTATTGAACCAGAACATTCATAATTACTATGCACGATCTTCTCCTTCTGGATATCTTTACATAAACAAATGTCAATTTTTATCACTGGTGAAGAATTTGGATTAGTTTTCCAGAAGAATTGAGAAAACAGCCTAAGCACAGATTTAAAGAAAAGGTTTATCAACTTTTATTACAAATTCTACAAAAAACAGACAATTGTATTTATACAGATCAGAGAACTATTGACATGAAAAGTAAGAAGGTTTAAAGGTGTGCTTCTTCCTCCAGCGTGTTTTTTTTTTCATTTTCTCTAATCCCTCTTTTTAACTATTTTTAAAAGCGAGTCTTTTTTTTCTATTGTTTTTTAACTGATATGTAATCACGTCTGTGTCCCTGCCGCGATTAGCTTCGCTATATGCAGGGGACACCCGACTGTAAACTTATGATGAATGAAGAAATAAAGAATTCTTAACTTCTTGGTTGTTTCACTCTCAATTTGTTCATGTTTCTGTGTGCATTTTCAGTTTTTGCAGCCAAAGCTGGAGATACTTCTTAAATTGTTCTTAATTTTTGGTCAGTCGACGAATTTCATTACTTCAGAGCGTGTGTTTTAGAAGAAAGTAAAACTTCAAGAATACGTGCAACCCGAATTAACTATTTACTCTTGAAGGTTCTTGTTTAAAGCCAAAGATACTGATTGAAAGAAACTCAAAAAGCAAAAATAAATAGTTAATGAAAGGCTGGTGTCCTACTGATCAATGAGCCAATATAAGAAGAATGCTCTCATTAAGCTAAAAACCGAAACCGCGCGCAGTTGTTTCGCAACTTTAGATCATTGCACAATTTTCATTCGTAAGACAGATTTCAGAATACTAGGTAATAACAATAATAATAATATCAATAATAATAATAATATTAACAATAATAATTGACGTGACAAAATGTGCCTCTTTGACACGAGAGTGGACAGTAAAACCAAGGAAAAGATTTAAAAGTACCAGGACTTAAAGAGAGAAGTTCAGAGGCTTTGGAAGTGTAGAGAACCAAGGTTGTGCAAGTGGTCACTTGGCGTGCATGGAATTCTTCCAAACGATATATGGAAATGGTTTACTAAACTATGCCTCTGACATAGTGTTATTACAGAAGAGTGTCTACTGGGATCTGCTAGAACACTGCGAAAAGTTTTGAGCACTTAAAAGCTTAGAAGACGCGAAAGTCTAACCATTTGCAGATGCTAGAGCAAAGGCAGCACTTTCTCCTCAATTTAAAAAAACGGGACAAAATCAAGTAAATAGAAAGAAAGAGAGCGAAAACTGGAAATTAAGGGATGGGAGATGCAGAAGATTATAAAACTTTTTACAAAAGATCCAAGGCCCTAGTTTTTAAAATGCGTCAAACAAAATAGAAATTATTTTTAAAGACAATAAAAAAAACTAGGTTGAGTAAAAACCTAGTTAAAAAATAACATTGGTTGAAAAAAACGTTATCAAGGTTAAAAAAACATTACCTAGGTTTAAAAAACATCACCTAGGTTGAAAAAACAATACCTAGGTAAAAAAAACATTACCTAGGTTAATAAAACCAACTTGAAACCATCCTACAATACATGCATGTTATTTCATTGCTGAAATTATTGTAAGCGCGCCAGGCTCCGCGGGAGCTGATTGGTTTTACATCAAATTTCATCAAAATGTAAACAGTGCATACATATGATGATATCTTTAGAAACGCGATAGTGAAAATTAGTCTTATATTGTTCTATATGTAAGAGGCTGTAATCTATCTTAAACTTAACAATATTCCATTTTATATTCACTTAGATGACATTCTGATCACTTACGAACACAAGAACACGAGCTTTTTGGAGCTCGCAGGTAAGCTAAATGCTACCATTAGTGACACATTTCTTCAGGGATGTGATCAGGTCAACAGATCTTGCGTGGCCAGATGTGGAAAATTGGAAAGAAATGAAACCCTCCTGTGTTACTGTGATGAACAATGTCAAGAGTTAGGGGATTGTTGCCATGACTACTACAGTAGGTAAAAAAAATTAGACAGATTATAAAAAAATCCTTTTCTGTGATCATTTTTAGAAACAGGCTCATGAGTGATTGCCATAATTTGCTACATGAGAAATTCAAGAACTTTTCTATCACTTCCCAGGTTGCTTTTAAAACCCATATCACCTAAAACGAACACTTCACACCTTTTTTTTTTCCAAAACCAATATTATTGGGCATTATTTGACTGGCTGATCCTGACAATGAAAATAATGACAATGACATATTACAAGAATCAGCCCTTGCGAAAATGCAGTTTTTGGATTATAGAACCTACATATCAAAAAATATTTTAACTAACAGCATTTAAAACAAGTTTGGGGAAACATCTTTATAATAATTGGCGTAAAAACACTTTGTACAAAAAAATAATAAAAGCCGCTTTTTATGCGATTGTAGCTACTGCAAGTAAACATGGAGAAATCTATATTAGGGCTTTTGCAGAGCGACGACGTCAACCGGGGTCACCCAAGATTGATTGACCAATCACAGCGCAGCTGGTGAGTTATTGAAAACGCTCCAAAGAGTGTCCGAAGAAACTTTGCTTGATATTGAGATATAAGAAAACGCAATTGAAATATGTGTAAACTTCCCGCAGACAATGCAAAACAGATTTTCAATTAATTGTTTTTATTTAAAATTGATTTTCTGAAACCTGATTCTTTAAACAAAATAAACATGTATCGGTCTCGTTTGTATAATTGTTTCGCTCTTTGGAAAATTATTTTGGCCAACAGGTTTAGTCTTAATTTTCTTACGAGCTACATGGTAATCACAATTTTTCCATCGGAAAGCGCTTTGAAGTTTTACTTAAACCTATTCTTGATTCTTATTCTTCACTGATAAATGTTTAATGTTGTTAAATTAGTTTTGCTTGTAAATGCCGCTTTGCAGTAACTGCCAGATACTTCCTTCAATAGTTGTCCATATTACTGATTGAGGCAAAACTGAAATTCTTTGACACAGCGCCAGCGGAGAATTGGGAATTTACGTTTTTGACATGGGTATGAAAGTAGAGCGATGTAATAATGTTCGGCAACTGATATAAATTTCGTCAAATTTGTAGTCAACACGGAACTGAACAAGATGAATAAAATATATTGTCATACCTAAACTTGAATACGAATCATTTCTGGCCTGTCTTATATAGGTCTGCTGCTATAATCAACTTCGATGAAATGCCGGGATCAAATGTAATCGTGCTTTTAATTTGGGGTCCCAGGAAGCGCGGGTTTTATTAAAGAATATTACCCTTTGCAATCATTTGTTGGGATATTTAGACAAAACTATGATTTGTAACGCCACTGAGAGTATTTTCACCGCATCCAAGAGCAGCAAAATTTTTCTCTTTGTCAAGATAGGCTTGAAATAAGATTTTTCCCAAGATATCAAGTCAGTTGACAGCAAACGAAACAAAACTTATGACATCATGCAGTTAATTAATCACTTGATTCTGTTACGAAAGGTCACAAATGTCAAAGAAATTGCTTCCAACTTTTAAATAAAGTTCCCGTTGACAATAAAACGGGTAGTTTTGGAATAAAAATATACACACTTAAAACTACTTTTTGAGATACGGCTGTGTTTTGTGATACTTCCTTTCAATTTATGATAGCATACGTACGTCTAATAATTTGTTACATCTCTTATTTTTTAAGTAGTGTATATGGAGTACAAGAATTACGGCTTGCTCAACTAAAGTTTCGCTCAGCGTATTTAAGATGATTCCATATACACTACTCTGAAACATCTTTGTATTATATATAATCAAAAACATGGTATTTTTATGTATCTAAACTATACCCAGAGCTACATAAAACTAGGAGACTATTAGAGATATATTTGATTAATATTAAATACAAAAAGACTTACTATTAGAGAAACACTGAATTGTTATTATATACAACTATTAGAGATATATTGGATTGTTATTTCATACAAATATAATTACAATTAGAGATATATCAACTTCTTATTATATTAACAATATGCCTAAGTACTATACTGAACCAGGTTGTAAAACACATCCAAGTTTTAATATATCAGGTGAGAAGAAAAAATAATTATGTAAAACTCATAAGACAGCTAATATGATTTATATGATTACTAATCATCTTTGTAATGAACCAAGCTTGCAAGCTAATTTCAACAAACCAGTCTTAACAAAAGAAAAATGTATCAGTCATATGTCCAAAGGTATGATTAGAAACCCAAGGAAACGTTGCAAGGATTCAAAATGTAAATTCATCGCTTTATAAGGGTCTTTTTCAGTAGCTATACATTGTGAACTTCATAAGGAAGAAAACGGAAAAAAAATAATCGAAGGACACTCCTCCAATTATCAGCTCTTTCGTGCTTACAATCATGGTTTGATTGATGATCAAGATAAAGAAGAACTGAAAGATTATGCTAATGACAACTATCATTTTAGACTATGGGCACTATATCATGTTTTCTATGGTATGCCTCTTCCATGTCCAGAATCAGAAAAACATATTGATACCGTCAAAGAAGATGTATTCTGTTATACCCTGAATCTCAGGAAAAAAACATGTGCATATCAAGGAAAATCATTATCTACTCCTCTGGAAAGGCAACTTCAACATACTTATTGCCGGACTGATCCAAGATTTTTAAATCTATAAAATAATATTTCAAAACTGGTAAATGGGATGTTCCTTTTACCTACAAACACTGTTTTCTGATCTGAAAACAAAATCATAGGCCAATCTATACCATTTAAATATACAAGCTCTCTTTTTTCGTCTTTCACTTTGATCTCAATTTGGTCAAAAGAGTTATCTGAAACTAGAACAAAACTTGGATGAAAAGGCTGCTTCTCGAATTGATGACCTCTAGTTGAAAAAGTAAACAGCGTATCCCCTATTTTTTCCATCCACCAAACTCTTATTTCTAACAGTATTGGTACAAATATGTAAGGTATCAACAGATCTAGTTATGTTTGGTAATTTGCCTCCTAATTCTTCTCTAGTTAGAATCTTCTCCTCAAAACAAAGTAGATCTCCAAATTTGGTATTACGGAAATCAAATTGGTTATCACCTTCTAACTAGAAAGAACAAATGTAATTGTGACCTTTCCGGCTGATTTAAGTTTACTATCTATAAGTGACTCAAGATCTCCGAAACTGTAAACTTCAGGTGGAACAATAACAGTACTCCAATTAGTACCATCATCACTCGAAACTTTAAATGTGTTATTTCCAAACTGTGGACCGATATTGTACCAGCGATTTGTCATAGAATTTCTAGTCACAGTAAGGCTATGTTTCATATTTTGATCCAAATACAAATCAGGGTAAAAGTTATTAATTGAAGCAATTGTCCTAATTTCTCCAGGATATTCATATTTACCTTCGCTTATTCTGTTCTAATTGAAGTATGAAATGTATTTGTGTTTCCTTTATAAATTGAAACTGAAGTAGAAAGGCTACTAAAATTTAGCCTCAATATAACTAATGTAAGTTGAAGCGCAAATATTAAAGTGCATATAAAGGAATGTTTTTTTCGCTAGTTCAAAAGTAGGTTACTTCTTGTGGTGTTGTACATTCTCTTCGTTACATGTAGAGCTACAACATACGGATTTCCGATGTTTTTAAAGCTCTAAATGTGCGGCACCACAATGCAAAATTGGGATGGCAAAGGACTCTTACGACGTCAGAGACTCATTAGAACCTAGTCTTCGCATTGCTCGTCCAAGACTTAGAATTTGCAACTTTGAGCGCTTATAAAAAAAATAAATAAAAGTCAGATTTCAATATTTTTTTTCAGAAATTAAACCTAGAAGTAACCTACTTTTGAAATAGCGAAAAAAAAAATTTTCCTTTATATGCACTTTAATGTATGATTGGTGGCTGATGTATCATCCCTGAGTAAATAAAAGGTCGAAAATCAACATAAGATATATTTGCAGCTACCATAGGATTAACAGACTCAATTATAAACATAGCAATCTCTTGACCAGCAAAATAGCTTAAACCTATATTTACCATTATAGAATCAGTAGAGAAAACTTCACTATACAAACATTATTTTCATGGTTTATCTTGGATAGCAAGCTACTTGTATGACCAGAAACATAAGGATTCAGATTTAATTTATGATTCACTACTAGCACCAATAGCCACTAAATTCTAAGTACATTGTTTTGAAATAGGTTTGCTTCCTATATTTAGTTTTAAAACTTTCATTTCCTGCTAACAAAGATAGTGTGACATGATTTGGATATAAATGAAGATGTTTGGTGTAATCGTTGTATTGACCAAATACAAACACTCCGATATTTCTCGCTTTAGAAAAATTAGTACTCTCCAAACCATCGAACGCATTTATAGTTTGAATAGTAGAATAAGCTTTACCTCTATCACAGCATTTAGTGACAAGGCCATTTGAACTCTTAGGCAGTGCACTATTAATAATTTTGTAATATATCCATCTTGATCGAACACAAGAGAATTCAATAATGTAGCCCCTTCAACTCCATAAATAAAAACATATACTTTACTTCTGCTAAGGTAGGATAAAGCCAGTATTAGTCCTATGTTTTGTGTTGAGTCATCAAGTATTATAATATCAGTAACTACTGAATACATTCTAACTTTTTTATACACAACAGAGTAAAACTTATTACAGCTAACATCAAGATGAAGCCTTCGTTCATCAAATTCTGAAACAAATCCTTCAACTCTTATAGGGTATATATTGTAAATTATTTTTTACCCATATCAAGAGTTATATTTTCAGGAATTGATTTTAAATAAACAATCAAACTAGCGGGTCCTCAATGATGTTGCTTACTATAAGCATTCAAACTATGACTTGAAAGTATACCAGATACATTTTGTATTTGAAACTCAATCAAAGTAGAAAAATTTTCATAGTGGTCACTAGTATCAACATATTGTTTCGACCAAGCATCGTTTTCAGAACTAGGAGGGCCAACATTAGATATCCTATTTCTACCCATAAAAAGAACTCCATTCGTAGGAACAGTAACTTCTATTGGAAGACAATTAGTCAATGCACTAACAACATATTGTTTTGAAATTCCAGCATTTCTATCAACATATTTGCTGCTTCTTGTTTTTCTATAGGATTAGCAACATTTGTTATCCTATTTCCAGACATATTGATGTCTCCAGTCATAGATTTACCTTCCAAAGGAAGGCACCCTTTTGTGCAAACAAGAGTTAAGCCTACGTTTGTGATTCCCATTTTAAAAGAATAATTTCCAACCAAATATACCGTTTATCAAACTTTTGTCTATCCAAAAGAGCACGAGGATGTTTTGGATCTACTAACATCCGAGCAAGGTTAACGGGGACTCTTGTAGAAATAACAGGAATAACAGGTCTTAATCCAATCTCAATATTAACTTTTTCCCAATTGTATACTCGAACTCTTTTATTACTATATAATTCTGGAGCTAAGTGCTCCTATCTGATTCTTTGAGTCATCATATTAAAAACTAGTATTTCTACCTTTAATATGGCAAGATGTCTCTGGCAAGAACTCATAAGGCAACTACCAAGTGCTGATACATCTAAATTTTATGAAGTCATTTCAGGGCCATCCAAATGTCGTGTACAAGTTTGATGATGGAAGAGTTTGGTATTTTTCTACAAGATACGGGGTTTCACGTCGTATCCTCGTGAAGGGTATTATCATAAGCGATAAAATAAACTATCAAGATTTTGGAATCATCTCAGCCGAAATGACAGCTTTCTATTGGTTTCACGTTTATTTCACAGTTCGAAAACTCTTATATGAACTAGGAAGTCCAATCCCAGGAGATAGATTTTACAATCAAAAAAATAAGTAATATAATGGTTAAAAATATTCTGATTTATGTACGGAATTTTGAATTCTAGCATCAACAGATTTTTGTTTTACATATTGTATGAGTCATGGTCTTCGGTACGACACACTACCTAAACTTAAATGGGCTGGTGATATCGTTATTTGAAAAACGGATGGAAAACGGATCACTTGAATAAGCAGAGGTCTTATCTCATCTGAGATTTATGGTGACAGTTTAAAAACTATTGCTGGAAATACAGCATCAAACATAAAACCAGTTTCTACTCCAAGGACAAAAAAAAACAGTTCGTCCTCCTAGACCAAAGAGACTTCAACGAAATTCGTTAAGGAAATAGATGATTTTATAGATGAGTTATCAAAACTAGGAAGGCAGTGTCTACTCTTCAAAACAAAAGGATGTAGATAATTTACTAGATGTTCTCTCGAAAGAGCTATTTCCTAGTAAACGTAAGAGCTTTATGAAACATGTATGCAATAAAAAAGTTTGTCGTTTATTTTACATGCTTTATTACGTTTGTGCTGACCAGATCATATGGTAAACCTGTAATACTTCAAATAGAAACCTTTTTGTAAGATAACTATAATCTTGTTTTTCATGAAACAGAAAGCTTTCAAGTCATAACTATAACCTGTATTTCATAAAAAGAAATATTTTTGTAAGATAACTATAACTTGAATTTCTTCAAATAGAAATCTTTTTTTAATTAACAATCCAATATATTTATAATGGTCTCCTAGTTTTATAGGGCTTGGTAATATGTAGTTTTCGATATAGTTTAGATACATATCAATACCATGTTTTTGATTATATATAATACTAACTTGTTTCTGAGTAAAGCATAATTTTATGGAGTAGTCTCAAATAAGTTGGGCGAAACGTTAGCTGAGCGAGCCGTATTTGAGTGACTCCATATACACGAGTTCTTGTTTTCTTTTTAATGCATACAAGTTATCGTACGTTATTTAGCCAATGATTACCGTTAAAGTATAATTTCTCTGAATGTTCTAATAAATTTATAAATTATACGACTTTTGGCAACGCAAATCGTCACCATTCGAACACAAATACTAACTAAATATTTTTGTTCTCATTTTTTTTCCATTGCTAGGTGCAAAACGATCCTTACAAGAAGAACGGCAAGATACATATGCATTAACCCTAAAAACCAAAAGAAACAGGAGAAGAACTGGGGCGTCGTCGTTGTCAGCAGTTGTCCCGAATCTGTAAACAAGGACTCACATCTGGTACGCGCATGCATGCAACCTGATAGGTCAGACATTTTTCAGCAAGTGCCCGTATTTGACAGGAAGAGTAACAAAAGCTACCGTAACTATTTTTGTGCGAGATGTAACCACGTTGGTAATTTTACCCACTGGCAGAGTCGACTTAATTGTGAATTACACTTAATTGATCCAACTGTAAAGTTTAATTTAACGGAGTTCAAAAAACGGTACTGCAAACAATCCTGGGTATTTTCACCACCACGGAATTCTATAAATCAGAGGTGCTTGGTTCGACAATATACCCGCGGAAAGTACATAATGGGAAACAATCAAAACCTTGACAGGCGAATGGTGAAATACCTTTGTGAGGCTTACTACTTTCCAGTGTGTGACTATAATAGAATTAATCTAAATGGAGTAGTCTACAATAACCCCCATTGTTTTCTTCGGTTTGTTTCTTACCGTACTTTGGTAAAACTGCAGTGTATGGATTGTTTTACCGCAGGGGACGGGAATCATTTAGGTTTGCAAATCTTGTTTGATTTTTCGTCTAGATCTCAGCTTAAAATTGACGTTGGGTCGCAAAAGGAAATTGTAGTCAAAACAAAGCGTTGCACGACACACCAGGTTTACGATCCTTTTAGACAGTCTTGTCGAGATGTGCTCCCACTTCAAGAAACATTTCCACCAGCGAAAATGAACGTCTCTTTAAGCAATTTATCTTCAAAATCTCTAGCCGCAGAACTGAAATCCTGTACTGGTGTTCTGTTTACGGCAAACAAATTTACCTTCCAACCAAATGGAAGTGTTTACATCATACCTCACAAGCGAATGTACCCGAAAAACTTTTACAAAGGGAATGATACTGCAATAATCCTTTGTACTGATTTTTCTAGAAACTACACAAGAAACATCACTACTTTTCGTAGAACTATAAAAGAGAATTCCTCGATTCTCAGCTACATCACCTATATCGGAGGTGCTGTATCAGTTGTAAGCCTGATAATTCTAATCGCATTCTATATTTACATCAAAGAGACAAAGAAACTACCTGGCAAGATCACAATAAGTTTGTGTGGGACTTTGTTGGTTTTCCAGGTTCTTTTCTTCTTTGTAGGCTTTACAGATAAACCAGCCCTTTGTAGTGCCATGGCTGTTGTATTGCATTATCTACTGTTGTGCTTCTTCACATGGATGAATGTGTTAGCTGCCAATATGGGGTACACGTTTGTCACTATGGGTAAGTTTCCTCAAAATATGGAAATATATTCTTTCGTCACTATCGATAGGCTTTCCTCCAACTTTGGGATACTCTCGTCAGTATGGATTGGATTTTCTTCAGATATGGGTCACTCTTTTGCCACCATGGGTAGGTTTTCCCCCAATATTTATTTTATCTGTTTCTAATCAGGTTTTAGATAGAGATGCTTTTAATGTTTTGAAGATAAATCTTATGGTAAAAATATTAAGGCGATAATACAAGAGCATAAACATATGATTTCAAAAGTAACGATCTTGCATTTATATTGTATTTCATTTTTGATATTATATTATTTGATGCTTTTGAAACTTCGCTGTAATTTAGAAAAGATCATGAAAACTAATCTAAATGGAAAAGGTAATGTATTACTGTGTACCTTCGTTAAAACTCTAAAAATGAAGATGATGGCCTGCTTCGTATCAGCAAAGGAAGAAAATACACTTTTCCTATGCCATACAAAGATTTATTTTCATCACACGAAGTTCGATGTTTTAGAACTGAATGAAAGAAAGCATATCGGAAAACTACCGAACTAATAAACCGGGAAAATTGTGTAGATCAGATTGTTTTAGCGGTTTCCTGTATTTTTTTGTGTACATGTAAATACAGATTGATTGATGTATTCTAATAAGATAGGATGCAACTCCCAGCGAAGGAAAAAAAGCTTAAAGTAAAACAAATAAAAGAAACGAGAAAATTAAACACAAATCAAGCTTGATTTTTAAAAAGGAAGTCTACAAACTTCTATATTGTTTAGTTTTAAATATTTCCTTGCAGAAATATAATCAGTATAATATTTTATCAACTTACTGGATTTCTTGTCTTACAGAAACTAAAAGGGTGAACCGCACTCTTCGCCATAACGAACGAATCAACTTCCTGAAGTATTGCTGCCATGGATGGATCACTCCTCTGGTGTGGGTTGGTATCTGTGTGGTACTTGACTGGTTAAAGATTGCAACTATTGGGTACGGTAAGTTTTTAGTGACAAGAATGAGAATCACCCCTGTGGTGTGGGTTGGTGTCTGATTGGTACTTGACTGATTAAACAGGGCAACTATATTGGGTATGGTACGTTTTAAGTGACAAGAAGCATCACTCTTGTGGTGGGTTTGGTGTCTCTGTGGTACTTGACAGGTTACAGATTGAAACTGTTCCATATGGTAAGTAATCCGTCACAGCGGCATCAACCCTATGGTGTGGTTAGTTATGAGTGGCTTTTGATTAGTTACAAATGGCACCAATAGAGTCCTCAAGTGTGACGTCATGTTGCCCGGCGACCAAAAATTTCAGCTCTAAACAAACTATATCCAAGATGGCGACTGACCGTGATCTAGCTTATGTCCCTAAAATTACTTCAGTCTGTTAATTGTTTTTAAACCAAAAGTGTTTCTAGTTAAAAAAGAAGTTCAAGAGCGGCTATCGCATTGTTTTGGAGGTGAGTTTTGCTTTAAACACAATAAATTTGGGTGACCATAGACTCCACATGTAACGCAATTGAATTTTCGTGTTATTATTCCACAAAGGTTGAGGTTCATCATGGGTCAGTGCTTTGTTCCCGATTGTAAGCACCAATCAGAAAGCCACAACTGCAGGTTCTTCAAGTTTCCAAGTAAAATCAAGAAGCTTAAAGAACATAATCGTTGGATTCGCTTGATTAGGTATGAAAAGATGTAGCGCCAACAATCGCGCGAACTACTATAAACCCTCGTGGTTTTTGACAAGTGTTAAGTTAAATACATAGGTTCACTTTCGTATTAAAACAATTTATTGATATATTCAGTATTCTAATTGCCGAACCCTTTATTTCTTCTTGCAGAAGACAAGACAGAAGTCCCAGTGAAAATTCGCGTGTCTGTAGCTGCCACTTCAGAGACGGTGACAAGTTGAACGGGCCTGAAATTTTTGCACGGAATGAAAACAAGCTGTTTCCCTGTACAGATAAAAAAAAGCCGAAGCCTGAAAAACAGAAAAAAACAAAATCGTCTCAAACAGTCCGAGACATGGTAAGAGATTTCCAGGGAAACAACACAACTAAAGACATTGATGAAAGCAAAACATCATTGGAGGAAGTTATTTTACAAACCGATCTGGATTGTGCTTTGAGAGAAATCAAAGAACTCAAGAAAACTGCAGAATATAGAAGGAGCCACTATTCAGTTTCTACAATCAGTACTGAAACATTGCGAATGGAAACAGGTCTACCAACAAAAGAGGTTTTCGATATTGTTGTCACTTATGTTAGAAGATTTAAGGATAGCATTCAATATTTTGCAGGATGGAAAGTTGAATCAATCCAACTAGAAGATCAGATTTTTATTACTCTTATGAAGATGAAGCAAAACTATACCAATTTGCATTTAGCACAATTATTTTCCTGTAGTGATGGGACAATAAGTAATATAATTTTAACGTTTGTCCATGTTCTGCACAGTCTTTTATTCAAAGACATAATGACTAGTATTCCTTCTAGGTATAAAAATAAGATATGTTCACCTTCATCTTTTTCAAATTATAGCAGTTGTAGAATTATTATCGATTGCACCGATATTAAGGTAGCAGCTCCAAGTTTAATGAAAGATCAGAAAGCTACATACTCTAGCTACCGCAGTATGAATTCTTTCAAAGTTATAGTTGGCGTTGCTCCAAATGGTGTAATAACGTATGTTAGCAGACTATACCCAGGTTCTATTTCAGATAAAGAGATTGTTCAGAAATCAGGATTATTAAGCCATCTTATAGCAGGAGATTTAATACTAGCTGATAAGGGCTTTCTAATAAGTGATCTCTTACCCCAAGGTGTTTCACTTAATATCCCCCCATTTCTTAACAATGGGAAATTCACTGAAAATGAAGCTAAGGCAACAAAGTCAATAGCAACATGTAGAATACACGTGGAAAGGGCCAATGCCAGACTCAAAGATTTCAAAATTCTTTCTTTTGTACCATCATTTTTTAGATGTTACATTGATGAGATTTTTCAGTTATGTGCTGCTCTTGTCAATTTACAATTCCCTATTATCAAAGAAGGCTGTCACAGCACAGACGGGTTTGAATGATATGAATCATATTGAAATTCAGACTACTATTTACAACTGTAACATATTTAATGATAACGACAAAATAATTATTTACATTTTAAACAGGGAAATAGTTATTACAGTTAAAATTATTAAAGAACTTTAGAAGTGTACATTGTTCATCCTGGCCCATTCCCTTTATTCAAAAAAATTAAAACTTAATTTTAAAATTTTAATGTTCAAAAATTAGGTTCAAAAATTAAGTTTGAGAGTTTAATGTATTATGTATATATGTATTTTTACATTTTTGTATTATGAATTTATGTATTTGGTATACTTAATTTTTAAACATTAAGTTTTTAAACTTAATATTTAAATGTTAAATTTTCAAACTTAATTTTTAAACATTAAATTTTTTAAAACAAAGTTTTGAATTTAAATTTTTGAATTTGAATTTGAATTTTTGAATTTGAATTGATTTCTGATAAAGGGGAATGGGCCAGGATGAACAATGTACACTACTACTCTAAAATATTTTGATCGTTTAGTAATACAGAAAATATGACAGGGATATAACATAAGCTTGCATTTCTTTGAAACAGGTGTCAATGGCTCATTCATCTTATGCAGTAAAGTAACTTACATTTCTAGCCTTTATCTGTTGAACTATTCATTTTTTATTGCTAAAGTTATAGTAAGAAGAATTTTTGTACATTTTTAGATCAAAATCGAAGGGAGCACTTTTTACATTGAAACTGTGTTTTTAATGCTGCCTTATAACTCAAAGTTCACCTTCAATAATCTTAGGGAAGAGCTTATAAAAATAAAAGTCTTTCAATAGCTCAATATTGTTTCTCCAGCTTTCCTCTCTCTTAATTGTAAGTTTAACAAAGTCTCTGGTTGTCCAAACAATAAAATAACAGAACATCCTTTCTGTTAGAAAGAGTTGCCCTTGGACTTGAAGCCAATAAATGTGTCCCCTATTAAGTGTTAAAGTTCCATCATCTTTCATCTCACTTGGTCAAGAAAAACGATTCTGATTGAAGGCCTTCTGCAATCATAGAGTTCCTTAATGTGTAAGGACATTTAACCTCTAACACACAATTTTTGCCTATAAGTCCATCGGGGGATGCTCCCAACACTCCAGATTCGTCCAGCCACAGTCCTGTTTGTTGCACTTGAAGACCAGTAGTTCTTTCAAATTTTTTCAGTGCCTCTGCTTCATTATTTACACCCCAGGTAACAGCCTTAACCCTTGAAATATCATATTCTCCAAGAAGGCGTTTCAGTAGTGAAGGAGTAACCCGCTTAGCATTCAAAACACAGCCAAAGTTGCTGGCTGTTAACCTACCCTTCCTCAACATGTGCCATGATGGATTCTCTCTTTGGCCAGATGTCAAATTGCTAACAACGACGATTTGGTCTTTGCTAACTTTCACATTGTCAATCAGGTACTCCAATTGACCGTCATTTCCTTGAATACTTAGAAATTCTTCCGAGAATATAATGTTTTCGACCGTTTTAATTGGAAGAGAAGGTGGTGCTGCCTCTGGGCTCATTAGCCAAAATAAGCCGGTAAAGCGTCCATAATTCTTGAGGTCATTGTAAAAACAATTTCGGTCCACATCGGTTGTTTCTCGTGTCAAAGGAGCATAATTTTTTGGTTTTGGATACATCTCAGCAGCAGACTTGATATTCTCGACTACTTTTCTTTTCTTCCACTGACATTGAACGTCCGTTCTACTCAGATTGTGGATGCCATGTATGTATAAGGTAGCAGCATGGCTGCATTTATATTCTCCACGAGGACATTCACATTCACTCGACTTGATTTCATAATTTGCATCTAGATATATCTGTATAATTAAAACAGCGATAAAGAATTCACAATCTTTCTTGTAATAAGTAAAACAGCTTCAGAAATTGCCAAAGAAAACAGAAGTTGGCAGCAATCGTTAAGTGATCGTAACTTACCGTAGCTTTATAGACTTTATTTTTCATACTAGCGTGAACTTCACCGCGGATAATTCCTTCTTGATAAAGAAATGTTTCCACATGACCCGATTTGTAATGATTTTCTCCTCTTTGGATCGATTTTTTCTCCTCTCCAAAGAAATTGAACAAAGCATTGATAGTTAAAGACGCCATTTTGAAACCATGTGGCGTTTGTTTAGAGCCGAAAATTTTCGTTGCTAGGAAACGTGACGTGAAGACTTGAGGACTCTATACGTATGGTAAGTATTTAATCACAACAGCTTTATCCCTTTTTTGAGGGTTGATCTTGGTGTTGCTCTTGACTGGTTACCATTTGTATTGCTGTCAAATTGATTCCTGATCGCTTTCAGACTTCAATATCACAACTGCCTCATCTCTTTGGTTTAGCTTATTGCCGGCGAGATTCTTCAGTAGCCTCGCATTATAAAGACTTGAACACGACAAATAGATCATATTATTGGGGAAACATTGATTGAATTGATGTTAGTTTATCTTTTGAGGCAATATATGTATTTGGTGTTACTGTTAATATACATATTTAAAACAAATTCAAGAAGGCAGAAATGGATAAAAAATATGGCATGTGTTTCTTTTTTAAAAAGCTATATTTTATAAATAATAAAAGAAAACATACATGTATATAGACATATATAGAAAAACGTTTAGAGTTAAGAGTGTGTGTGTTTAGCTTAGGTGCATCAACAGCGTGCAATGCGACTTGTAATAAACAAATTTGAGACTTTGCTTTTTGTTAGAGAAACTGGAGATTGCAAAGAGGAATTTAAACGTTATAATTTATATTATTTGTTGGTTAAGAAAAGAAAGAATAATTTGAAAATCTTTTTTAAGCTTTTATTTTCGCTGATTTCCGACTGGTAAAGCCTTACTAGTTGGCATAAAAACACTCAGTTTAATTTAGGCATAGCTTGATTTCCATTTCCATATGTAATATCTTGTAACCAGATAGCAAAACGTTACAATAAATTTTCATTTTGACATACTTTCTTTAAGTCCAAGAGCTGTTATGTCCAAATTAAAGCTGGTTGATACTTGTTCAGCTATTTTATCCTACTAGTTATAAGGTAAATAGATGTCATAGGTTAATCAGTCCTGCGGTGTAAAATATGACTTCTCGACCCAATAACGCTGTGTAAACCAGATCAGGTTTGTCAGTTACATGACAATTCATTTTGTGGATGGCATGGTACATTACAAAACACTTATCTGCTTCGGGAAAAATCGGCGGTCTCGGGACCAGGAAACATATGGCTTCCCTCGCTGTCAGGCAAAAAGCATTGCACAGTAATTACTTGACGCGTTGGGTTATCATCTGTTTTTTTCATACTCAAAACTCAAAATCTAATTAAATGCTTATATTACTTACCTTCACAGGATCGTCTACCATCTGCTGGATTTCTAATGGTAGAGCCCTGCTGTACGTCGTGTGCCTCCCCGTTGCTATAATACTCCTTTTTAATCTCGCAGCTCTTCTACTGTGTGTTATGGCCATCAGACGTACAAAAAAGGTATAACTGAAATCAGTTCTGGACTATATAACTTTAAAACATATAAACAGATTTTTCGCGCGCTTTTTGTAAGACGTGAGCATGCGTCTATAATTCGATAAACTCATAAAGTTGTTATTTCTTGCATCTGGGAAGTTACTGAAAAGTTATTGCTTTTGGTGAGCCAAGGAGAATTCTTCAATAAAGCGAAAACATATTTTTCTCCCGCACTGAGCACTCAAAATTATCTAAAAGAAATAATTCATGCATAGCGTGCGTCTATCGAGTTATAGATGCACTTGGGAAGTTGATAGAGCACTCGAGAAGCTCAAACGCTTCGCTCGTGCTCTCCCAACTTCCCGCGTGCATCTATAACTCGATAGACGCATGCACGCCATGCATGAATTATTTCTTAAACAACGCTTTAAGCCATACTTTTTCTGTTATCGTCAATATCATTGCATAACCTCTTATCCTTAGATGACATTTATGTCGGTTTTTAAATAAAAAGTGAAATGTAATTTATGACAAAACTTTTCACTTGCTCATTAAAGAGTCTTACTTTTACAATATATTATTTTCTAGTTTATTAAAACATTGACGAAGGCAGAAAATGCTGCTGAAACATGTCTATTTTGAAATTAGAAATGTTCGTTTATTCGAGCACTTCTGTCATTGTTTACCTTGCCAAAGTTAACTCAGCTTTCTCGCGATCCGTGTTAGTTGAATGGGTAACAGAGCACATATTTCAAAATGCTCGTGTCATTTGATGTTTTGACGCAATTCTATAAATTACTTCTAAAAACAGTTGCTGGAATTCTGTGCCGAATACATTGATTTCATTTCCTCTTTTTTTTTTCATTTTGTATGACATCAATCGCCTAAAAAGTGCACAAGATTTTACAAATGAAGCTCACCTATTCTGAAAAATCTTTTGACGTGTAAAAGTAAATTCAGTTAGTCGAATAAAAAATCGCATTTCCACCAAACAAGAACTTTTTAATGTTAGTCTTTGAAAGTCCAAAACGTAAATGTTTTGTGTTCCCTTTTGTGGCGTTCCACCAACAAAATATTTCCAACAAAAACTTCTTTAAAAACACGGAGACGATGTTTTTAATCATGATTTTAGTCCTGTATTAAAATTAGTAGTTTGGCCGCATAGAAAATGGCAACAAACAATTACCAATAAAAAAAGTATTAGATTTCATTAATATGTTGTAGTATGCATTGAGTCAGCGGGCTGGCTTGGTGGTCATCAGTCACGCCTCCCATCTCCACTACCCGTATTCGATTCCTGGGCTCGGCATGTGAGCTGAGAATTATCGATCTCAATCTGACTCCGAGGCTTTTCCTCCGCCTACTCCGGTTTTCCTCCCTCAGCGAATTTGACATACACGCCATGATCCGACCCATAAAGCAATTAAAAAGAATGGGCAACCACTTCCTTCGCAATTGACGATAAATATAGTTATACTATACCACATTAGCATAAAGGTGTAATACGTTATAATGAGCATAGAAAAAATCAACTGACTTTTTAACAAGACATACAAAGAACAGAGGCAAAACATTGAAAGATTTAATATCTTTGAAGCGTTTACGTGTCATGTCAATGTTTAAAAATTGTTTTTAAAAAACTTTACGGTTTACACATTATTTTTTGCTAAAACTTTACGTTTCGGCCGTTTTAGCAAAACGTTATGTACGTGTAAACCGTGAAAATTCTCAAAAACAATTTTTAAACATTAAACTATTTGCTTTCTAAAATATTAGATAAAACAAATTTGGTTCTGCGTTCATAAATTTCTCAACAGACGTAACTAACCTATTGCTGAAAATAAAACAATACCAAAAACGTCTGACATTTTAACTCACCAGCAAACACGCCAGGTGTCCAAGGACTCCAAACGACTGGACCTTCCGCTACTGAGCTTGAAGCTTATTGTGATCTTTGGTTTGACCTGGGCAACTGGTTTTCTTGCCGCTTTCCCAGAAACCGCTTTCCTGTGGTATCCGTTTGTTATACTCAGCAGCCTACAAGGTACAAATCATAGCTGTCATTGACATTGGTTTTCAAAGACCTAAATATATTTACTTACTACTTTGTAGTTGCTGGGGCCCATCTTCGCAGTCGTCCGATAGTCCGAGACCACTAAAAATTTGTGCACACAATCGACAAAGATCGATTGGTCGTCCGTTTTAACGAGTATAAGATTGGCAATAGTATTGCTTGATAATCGAATCAACAGATTCTTGTTACTTTAGACTTTTCTCCAAAATAAAGCATTTACGTAAGCGTCTGCGAATAATTCCATACACACTCGTCGGTGCAGCCATGTTGGATTATTTGCGGTATTTCTCATTAGTGTAGGACTGTGGGCTCAGTTTGCGTGCTTTGTCTCATGGGAAAAAGACGAGATGCAATGTGTTTCTAACGCGCTCTGCATGCCAAGCGTGAAATATGTGGAAGTATTTAGAAGGCGTTGAGCCGCCACAAAAGAAAAAACAAAAGACAAGTGAAGAAAGAAAAGAACAGCAGGCAAAGTATGAAAAACAATCAAGAAACCGATCGTTCCTTGAATCCTAGAAGAGTGCCCGTCCATGGCTGCAGTTCGATAAAGAAAAGTCGGCCATGTTCTGCAGCACTTCCTTTAAGGCTGCTGAAATTGACCCTTCAGTTCCATCCCAAAATGTCTTTTTTACTGGTTGTCCGTCAGCGAGAATTCACAGTGTGAAGATACACGAACGCTCCGCAAACCACGTCAAAGCTGGCAAGATCGTTTATGCCAAGCGAAATCCAAAGCAAACGGTGGCATACAAGATCGTGTCCACATTAACTAAAGCTGTGATAAAGAAGCTATAGAAAATGGTGAGAGCGTGGCAGTCAAGAACAGGCCATATTCAGACTTTGAGTGGCAATGTGAGTTAAATGAAGCAAAGGGAATCGCAATCGATGGTACATGTCGAACTACTGAGTATGCGAAGGTTTTTACGCATGCAATGGCGCAAGTGGAGTGAGCAGTAATAACCAGAGTTTTTAAGTTCGTGGCAGTACTTGACGATGGTACGACCGACTCGAGCATCACTGAGCAGGAGATGTTCTTCTTTAGAACATGTAATGCCGGCGAGGTTTCAGTATCATTTACAGCAGTTAAACAAGTTGAAAAAGGCAATGCAGCAGGTATTCATGAGGCTCTACACTCCTCCTTTTCAAACGCTGAACATCTTCAGATCCCATTGAATGAGTTTGCATCCAAACTTGTTGCATTGGGCTACGATGGTGCCAGCGTTATGACAGGACACAGGAGTGGGTTAGCAGCCTTACTGAAGCAGTCACAGCCAGCCATCGTTATTATACACTGTTTTGCACATAAAATTGAGCTAAGTTTCAAAGATGCAGTCAAGAAGACCAAACTCTATGAAAAGGCTGTGGTGACGCTTCTAATGGGGCTGTATTATTTGTACAAGAAAAGTGCACTTAACAGAAGCATGCTGAAGCGAAGTTTTCAAGCACTGGGGCAGAGGGTCTACGTACCAACCAGAGTAAGAGGCACCCGCTGGGTGGGCGACCTGTTGACAGCTTTGGAAAACTTCAGAAGAGGATATTCTGCAATTTTTCAACACCTGCAGCAGGTTTGTTTTATTTTCCTTTTTAGTAAAAAAAGTAATACTAATGTCTGAATACGTTGTTACATTTTCGTAACACTAACAGTTTTTTTCGTGGTACATTATAAATTTCGCAGCTGAAATAGCTTTATATTCAGTGTATTCCAGTAGTATTCACAAAAAATGTAGCCTGGCTATCTGCCCCTATATCCAATTTGATATTAATTTACTTATTTTTATAATCCATTCATTCTGATCTCTACACTACAGATATCTGATCCATATAACCGTGAGGTAAAAAAGACTGCCAGAGCAAAAGCAAAGTGTTTCTTGAAACTCATGACATCAAAGAGTGTAGTTTGGTTTATCCATCTGCTGCAGGATATGTGCAAACCTTTGCGACAACTATCTGTCTCTTGAAGTTGAAGTCCCCAATAGCTATTGTCAAGAAGTCCAAAGAAAGGTGCCATATGTTAATATAGAAAAATAACTAACGGTAAGCTAGTTAGTGCTGCGTCGGTGTTTCTTAAGAAACAATTTGGAAATAAAAATGTAAATTCTACACCGTAAAAGAGAAATACTTACTGACGTTTCGGACGTTAGTC
>JAOTRI020095245.1:0-15004 GCA_028564885.2 Zoanthus sanctaehelenae | reverse complement strand
AAACAATTGCAGATGGTGGTCAAATAATGAGATTCAAACTAGATTCTAATGAGATTCTTTTGTTTAACTGACCTCCACGGGCATTGAATTGGAACCTTATGAAACCCACCAATACTTGACGTTGATCTTTATAGCCACATCATAGGAGCATAGCGTTTTTAGCTAAATATTATGTTCTTGTTGGGAATGTGAGCGTGTTTGATAGAATGGCATGAGGATAAGGCCTAGAAACCTCAAAACAGCTGCCAATCTTCAGATTTAGAGAAGGCAGCCAGCCCTTCCAGGTGTAAACCCTAGCCATGGACAGTTAGCCCGTTCAGGCGTAAGCCCTGGCGTTTTAATACACAAAAAGCTGCTTAAAAGATCTAGCCGTGGTAGTTAGTCCGCTCAGGGGAAGAGCCTGCATGACGTTATTCTACACTGAAACAGCTGCAGAGGACAGATTTAAGGGCACTAAAGCCTGTCCATCATCGTTGCTTCAAGTAAGCTACTGCCAAACTTGTGCTATCTGTTTAAGGATGTTATCTTACATTCGTGTCCTCGAACACTCTCTCCTGCCCGTGATCAGCAGTAAAGATCTGGTCAAATTGGAAATCCTTGGGACCTCTCTGAGTATCAATTATGACCGTGTACTCATCGGGCGACTTAACAACCGAGAAATTACCCTGGGAATTAAAGAAAAACACATGTTAACTTTACCACTAAACGTACCGTTGTTGTTCTCAAGGGCAATATCAAGACTATAACTCATACAACTCTGGTCAATCCAAATGAAAAAGAGACAGTTTACAGTGTGCGAGTCTTCCTATCGAGTTACACATATAGTAGGATCTCCATCCTGGGTCTCGACCCTCTAGAATATTTTAGAAAATCCAAATACAGTAATATATAATACAAATAATAGGTGCCGCTAAGTGACAACGAACGAAACACAAAACTCATAGTTCCGTAAAAAAGAATGTAAATTCAATTTGCACACGAACACTTTTTTTCTCACTGCAAGTTTCACTAATACATTGAGTTATAAATAAATCCTTTCTCTAGTGCTTCGTCAATTTTCAGACGACTTGCTAGCTAAACGAGAATACCGGCAACTTGAGCGACGTGCATGCACCTCGAATGATACTGTCATGTAACGGGTCCAGGGGGTAGTGATGGGGGTGACATGTCACCTTCTTTTGGTGACTTCAATTACGGGTCTCATAGTTGTTATTCGCGTGCGTGTGAGTGTGTGATGTGTGTGTATTTTCTTTTTGTGTGTGAATAATAATAGATAGTGAATTGATTTGTAGTTTAAAAATTAATAAGTAAATAATAAAATGTGAAAAAACCCTCCTTTTGGAGGAAAAATCAAAACATTTGAATATTATACACGAATATAATTTGTTACCCTTGTTAAATGAAAATAAAACTATATTTCTCTGAGCATTAGACTGTAACATCCCAATAAAGTTTAACACTCGTTTTTGCACATATTTTGAACTCCCTGTGGGTTAAGTGAGTGCACATAACGACCACGTTTTGACTAAATATACGTTAATTCCAACATCTGTAATTTCAGCAAAGTTGCTTTCCAAGTGTGTCATCACAAGAAATACTAAAGTCCTTTTCCAATTCAGACTTTTGCTTAGAGGTTGTTTTTTCTGGGAGTCGTAGAATGAAAGAAACAAAAAAACACACAACATTTTTGCTTTATTGACACGATCAGTGATTGAGTTTATAGAAGTTTGATTGTTTCTTAGCAAGTTTATATTCTGGCCGCTGGCCGCTGCCCGAAAGATTATACCAATGAAGGACTTAAGCACAACAATAACAGTTGTTCTTCATAGCTTGCATATTATTTTTTGAGTTTGCTAGCTCGATATGGTAATTGCTCTTTTCCTAAGAACACTAAAATAAATATACACAATTATAAGAATAAAACAACAAAGAAAGAAATAAAACAGGAAATTCGCAGAGTTGAAATGTGCTGGACGAAGATAACTTTATATAACTCGTAAAATCTACTCTCAATAGCAAGAAACTCTTCGTAGGAATGCCTCGACTCAAAAACGAATACGTGCTATATGATTGGAGCATCATCATGTCATATTAAAAAAGCTATCTCAATTAAGCTATATCTTTGTCTAGATTGCTTATAAATTGTCTACTCCATTCGATCGCTTGAGTAAGCTCGTTCGTCGCTCGATTGGCTCCATGGCAATTAAGATGATGATTCTGTGGTGTTATGAAATCTGCATAATCAATCGGACTACTTAAAACATTTTACCGTCAAAATTGTTAAGCGTACAACGCGTATTTGAGTGATGTTCATAAATAAGATGCGCTATATAAATATAACGTATATATATATACATTAACTATAATATATACATACAATAACTATAACAATAAATCGATTTCATCATTATAACTTCAAATATGAAAGAAAATACTTGTTATGTCCGATGCTCACCCTCTCCAACTCAGATCTACTGAGCGGTCGAGCTCTGCAATAAACTCGAATCTTTCCTTTCATGTCTTCCACTATATTGTAGTACTTCTTACGTAAAATCTGATAAAAACAAAATAGTATATAAACAAAGCGGTAACAGATTCTCCCTCAACTTTCTCTTTTCTAATTTCCCATTCACTAAATACTCAACCAACTGACTAAAATGAAACTATATTCCCTCCTCAAAAGAAAAAAATGTTACAAATTAAATGTTTAAACTGACCAGACATATCTGGGGTGATAGAAGAATCCTTGTAAATCATTTGTTTTATTTCTTAACCTAACAAGAGAGCTTAAAACTGAATGAGCTCATTTACAACATGATGCTCACTGACTGATGACAAAAAAATTCCAGGTAAAAATAGTTTTTTTTAGGGCTCAGCCCAAAGTTCGCTCCCGGTAAAAAACATAACAATCCCAAGTAATTTCTGCTGCAAATAGCAGCAGCTGAAATTGTGTGTACATAAAATACAGAAGATACCTAACTTTCGAGTTCAGAATTGAGATGGGAACTGAGTTAGGAACAGAGTTAGAAACCAAACTAGGAACCGAGTTGGTAAGTTGATTACTGCTGACTGGTTGAGGGTATATGATCCATTGGCTCGCATTTTTCCAACTTGTTTCCCAACTCGGTTCCTAACTCAGTTCCTAACTTGATTTCCAACTCGGTTCCAACTCGATTCCTAACTTGGTTCGTAACTCGGTTCCTAACACGGATCCTTACTTGATTCCCAACTCTATTCCTATCTTGGTTCCTAACTCAGTTCCTCACTCGAAAGTTAGTTTATCTCTAAAATACACTGCTTCTTCTGGTTTTGATTCGTTAATGAAACTGATGAATCTTTCTTGCACAAAATTACGGGAAGTTATTTCTTTCAGAAAAAAACCCAGGCCGGGAGTTTTCTAGCGTCCTAAAACAATTTTCCAAATTCCAGAAGTTTTTCAGGAATAACGTGCTCCATATTACAACAAACTAAAAGAGGAAACCACTGCTCACTCTTTCACTGTTGTAGTTATCTGCCAGAGTCTTATTCTCCTCCCTCAGCTCTTTGACTTCTTTCGTCAGTTCACCAACTTTGTTTTGTGCTTCAAGTCCTTCCTGCAAATCATGATAACTACATTAATAATACTTTTACTACTTCTAATAATGACAATAATAATAATAATAATAATAATAATAATAATAATAATAATAATAATAATAAATACATGACAATAATAGTTAACAACCTAAATTTGCGAACAGAACTATTTCCTCCGTTGAGGACTCGTCAGCGCAACTCAAAGAAGATTTTGAGACTGAAGATAATAACTCGAGCTCAAACGAGTGAGCTTTGCGAAAATAAATTTATTTATTTATTTATTTATTTATTATTATTTAGCAAAAGAGAAAAAAAGATGAAATCTTACAGCTGCCGCAACTTCTAAGTTAGCGAGTGTAGCTTTATCTTTCTTGTTCTCAGCCAACAACGCATCGTGTTCCTAGAAAATGAAATGAACAGAAAATGTAAGACATGTTTCCAGACGAACTAATTCTAGTTTTCCTTGATATATTAGAACTGAATATTTCATTATCTTGGCAGTTATGGACACCATCCAACAATGAAGGAAAAACCGAATTGAACCGAAAAACTCTTAAATAACGTCAGCTGGAATGGGTAAAAGGTTGGTTGTGGAATAAGAAATAAAAGCATCATTCAAATAAACACCCCTTTCAAAGGCAGGAAAAGCGAAAAGGGCTCGTACAAAAACATTATACCCATCTGCAGTGCAGTTTGCTTAAAATACCGAATGATTTACAATGAAGCGGAGCCTTACCTTTTTTAAGTCTTTTAATTCATCTTCTGTTTTTGTGAGTGTATCTTTTATCTTCTCCAATTTCTTCTTCTCAACCTCAAGATTCTTGTTTAGCTCTGATGTGAAGACGATGCAACAATATATAAATTGATATTACATGCAAGTATAACTTTACAAATACTCCGAGTCCCAGGTTGGATATCAACCAACAACCCTACGTGATTTAGTAGAATGCTTTGTTCTGATGAGGTAAAAAATGTGCAAATATATTATGCTACCAATTTATTAGATATGTAAATCAAAACTTCCAATTTAGGACAAAGAAAAACTTAAAAACATCTTAATTGTAACCGAACTACTAGATAAGAAGAGATCAAAATCTTATAGCTATGTTTAGGAGTTAGGGAATCAAATATTGCTGTAACAATTTGAATATATTTTTCTGGGCGATCGTCACGCCAATCTCGTCACGTTCCTGTTTCATAAAAGTAACAATATTTAAGTGACAAAAAAGAAGTTTCTTTCTTTTAGATCTATGCGTTTCACTGTAATTCTGACAAACCTTTCAACTGCTTTTCTTGCTTCTTGGCAGCGGCTCTCTACAAAATTTCAATAGAATAAGAATGAATGCACAAAATCGGAATAGTACCACTTTTGTTTCCTTTTTCAGTTATTGATTCTATAGGTATTTTATGGCCGCCTCGATCAACTATAATTTACTTGAGGATCAACCTGTAAAAATCGGTAAAAATTATTGATTTTATGAAAAAATTGAAGTTGACTGTTAGGAAAGGAGACAAAGGAGTATCATTCGAATAATTTCAAGACCAATCAACAGGTAATTAGACAGGAAGGCTTTCTACCCAGAAAAAGACAAAGAAGTATCAATGGTTTAATCTCAAGACCAATCAACAGGTAATTAGACAGGAAGGCTTTCTACCCAGAATCAGACAAAGGAGTATCAATGGAATTATCTCAAGACCAATCAACATGTAATTAAACAGGAAGGTTTTCTACCCTGAAACAGACAATGGAGTATCATTGGAATAATCTCAAGACCAATCAACAGGTAATTAGACAGGAAGGCTTTCTACCCAGAAACCTCACAAAATGCCCGGGAGTAGTAAAAAAACGAGCTTATCAAGCACTTGTGCGTCCTCACGTTGAATATGTGTTTCACCAGTGTGGGATCCCAACCTCACAATGGACGTGAAGAAAATTGAATCCGTCCAATGACGTTCCGCTCGATTCGTAAAGAAGAACTACGTAAAAGAAAAGTGAATTGTAGCCAACTTGCTGAACGAGTTAGGATAGCTTTCCCTAGAATGCAGAAGAAAACACCATCGCCTCGATCTCTTTTACAGAACAAAAATTGGGAAAACAGCTCTTCAAATTCCTGACCACTTAAACAAAACAATAAGAATACAAACGCGTGCGTCGGATACAACATGCTACATTCGGTAAACGACTAAAGGAGGCTTCTACGCCCAAAGCTACTTCCCAAGAACGTTAAGGGACTGGAACAATCTCCCTCATTACATTAGGCATTGCACAACATAAAGCAATGTTTAAATATTTCTTTAAATAAGATGTATTTTTTGTTATATTGTTAAGAACTATGCACTAGTCCTGCACAGCACGACTTGCAAGACGCGATGGGAAACCTTTGTCTCTTCACTGAAATTAAAGATTAAAGATTAAAAAGATTAATACAAAAACAGATTGATTATGCAAACAAACAAATAATCAATTATGTTATATAATAGTATTATTTCTAAACATACATCTTCCGCACTTGGCCCTGCAGGTTTGGCTTTCTGTTGGGCTTCCTTCAGTTCCTTCTCTAGAGCTTTGATCTTCGTATGATCCTCCTGGCAAATCCAAAATCACCATCACTTTAGTTAAGTCAGGATTTTTTCTACGGCTTGCATTTTTTTTTATCTTAACAGTAGCTTTACTAATACAAATGTAAAGCTTATAATTGCGAAAGCACGTATACTCTAGAGATGATTACGTATTAGAACTAAATAGTTTAGATTAAATTAACAAGTTTTTAGAAGATTAAGTTCTTTTTTCATTCCAAATTATTATGCCTTGCAAGACTGCTTTAAAAATACTTCTTAATTGTGATTTGTTTCATATTTAGATCTTAAGGCTATTGAGAATGAATGCTAGAGGAGCTACTGATGGACTCAATGAGAACATGGTCCCTCTATGATTAATTATAAAATTACTAGTTGTAAAGTACGTTACTATAAGTTACCAAATGGAAATCAAAATGTATTTGTTTGGAAAGAAAACAGCTTTTAACAGCTATAGAGTTAGTTTCAGTAAACACAAGGGAAAGAAGATCATTTTTCAGATGTTATGTCAAATAACAGGACGCTGGAGTATAGTACTTAACCATAACTCCAAAGACAGCAAGACTACATACTTTTGAAGACTTCTTAAGTGCCTCAATTTGTGCTTCCAATTTCTCTTTGTCCTTCGCCAATTTCTCTTCAACCCTTGAATCCTACGATCAAGAAAAATTTACAATACAAAACTAAACCTATCAAGAACATGAGAATAACAGAAAAACGGTTAAGACGTACATGTTCAATTACGTCCATTAATAACTGTTCTGTGGCATGTACTACTAACAACATTACTACTAATATTTTAATACTATATCATTTTACTACTTCTATTATTACAGCAGTTACACTACTATTCTTATTACTAAAATTCTAAATGCTGATAACACTGCTGCTACTAACAGAACTGCTGCTGCTAGTACCACTACTATTAAACTATTACTATTACTAATACTACTATTACTATTACTACCACTTGTCTACTACTGCTACTATACTACTATTAAACGTAGCATTTGACGAGGAATTTCTGTTTATAGCATACTGGTGATTAGTAATAATAATTAAGATAACTAAAACAATCCTTTGATCAGTCATTCTGCGTTTGTTTAACCAATTTCTTTATCTGTATCACAATGTTCAATTCCCCAAACCCTTGGGGGTAGGATACAGTAGCAACCTATTGCTGAGTCAGTAATATTTGGCATCATACCTTTCTCTTAGCTGGTGCTTCAGGCTTGGCTTGTGGCGCAGCTCCAGCGGATTCTAATTCTTTGATCTGAAAGGAAGGCAAAACAAACTTATGAAAATCTTTTCTAATTGGGGATCATCTCTAAAATCTTCTCACCCTTTTCTGTAAGGCCTGTACTTTCTTGTTGTTTTCTTCAATCTGTTTTTTAGACTTTCCTTCAAGTTTTTCCTTAATTTCTTTTACTTCTTTGTCTTTTTCAAACCTCATCTTTTTATTTGAGTCCTGTCAAAAAACAATACAGTGTAACAGTGTCAAAGTTGAGAAAAAACTCGTGGGGTTTGATACACAGGTTTCTTCTTCCAAATTTACGGATCATCGATAACTCCTAATAAATATTTTCAGTGCATGCCAGACTAAGACTATAGTCCATATACGGCCAAGGGCTTATTGGAGCCTAAGCATCTCTCCAGTTTCTTTATTTTTAAGCGGATAAGAAACTTAAGCCACCTTTGACAGGGCACTACTCCATCCATTCCACCGCGGTTTATCTCCCATCAGTCGCAGGTACTCTATTTACTAAGCTCATAAGATTGGCAAGCTGAGTAATGATTCCGAAAAAAGAAAAAATCCAATGGTTTAAATATGGGTACATGCAGATGAGCTTTAAACCCTAGAATGCAACTATGCCGTATGTTTCCTTTAAATATCAATGATTAGGGAATAAAAACCAAAACACTTAACTTGCATTGAAGTCAGAAGAAAATTATCTAAAACTGACAGTTTTAATATAAATAATCCTAATAACGTTCACTCATGTTTGTTGTTAGCATTATATGGTTTAACTTCATGAAACACCGTTAATAGCAGGAGATAGCCACCCATATCATTGGCCTTATGAGTACGAGCTTCATAACACTCTTAAAGACCAATCAACACCCATGTGATATCCAGAATATGTTAACATATCATGGAGACAGCCAAAAACATCATTCACGTCATGAGTGTGTTCTTAATACCATTCCTAAAGACCAATTAAAACGCATGTAATATCCAGAATATGTAATAAAGGTTATTAAATACACACAAGTGTACATCGGTTTATCTATGAAAGGGATACAAGGAGGAAACAGCTTTGGAAAATTCATTCTGATAGATTCATCACTATCAAAAAGCAAGCAGCAGCATATATAATATTCAAATTCAAAAGGATATCTAACTAGTTATGTCTGTTGAATCTAAAACTGTGTGGTAGGTACAGTTTTTCTGTAAGATCTTTGCTTTCCAATTATAAGGTCACACGTTGGTGCGGCTCTGCCATGAAATGAACAATTGCACGACCATTTCCAACAAAGCTGACTCAGTTTTCAATCCTTATAAAGTATGATAACACATTAACAGCTTCTGCTAGAAGCATGACTAGTGTCCGGTCCACGGGAGGTCAAAGATTACCTTCCAATTAACACTATGAACACTGGAAAAAAGCGCCAACCGTTTGGTTTCGCATCTGGAAAACGTTACCAAAGATATTGAAAAATGTCCAAATAACGATTTTTCATTATGTTATCATTCATTAACGTAATCCTTGGATAAGCTAAACGTACTAGCGTTACTGCATTCAAGTACAAATCAGAGATGGAAACATCAAACTGTGTTGCTAAGCTACATGTATTAATATTATGTGTATGAGCGTAATCCTTAGATAAGGTGTTGATAATAATTTTGTTTCAATCTTGACAGTGACGTCAGTAGGATGCCAAAATCTTGGTAATATTGGGTATATTCTAATTAAAAAGTTTATCTCGACCTTTAATTCTTATCTACAAAGCATTGCATAAAGAGAAACACAATACATAAACCTATAGTCACCATTGGAAAGTACTTTCCGTCTCCCCTCCCTCGAGCCTTCCCATTTCTTCCCACTGTACGATGGTAGTTTGTGGGTCTAATACAGAGTATTCTGTCAGGCTTTCTAGTCCAGATTAGCAGTTGGGAGCTATAATGAGTCCATCTTTGACTATCAAGCTATTAAACTAAGATTATAGTTTAATTCTTTATCCTTAGTTTGTTTGTCCAGCCTGCCAGTTATTATCTATTGTGTATTTAATGCTAAATCTATTTAAGGTAACCCATATCAATAGGCCTTTGGCTTCTTTTGGGCTTCCTTGCCATTTTTTTCATTATTTATTTATGTATATTTATAGTCTTTTAGGCAAAAAATCAATAAACTGAAAAAATTGAACTGAAAATATATCTGACGTTCTGTTTACGCCGGATTTCTCTCCCAACTACTCCGACCGTCTCCTCCTCCGTCCGACTGTGGATGCTAGTTTGTGTGTCTAATACAGTGTCCTACGAGGTTTTTATAGTCCAGAAAAGCAGTTGGTAGCTAGAATGATTCCATCTCTGACTATCAAGCTATTAAACTGAGACTATACCTGAAGTTCTGCTTACGATTTCCTTCCCAGGACAGCAGTAAGTAAAGCGATTCTTCCATCCCTAACTACAAAGCTGCTAAACTTATAACATACCTGAAGTTCGGTTTCCAATTTTTTCAGATGTGTTACAGAGTTATTTAGGGAGTCCACTTTTGCCTTCAATGTTGTAACTTCTGTTTTTAGTTTAGTGCACTCGTGGGATGCTTTCTCTTTCTCAGCTTTTAGCGTACTCTGTAAATATAAAATTTTAAAATTTTCAAAAATGTTTGTTTTAGCACCTGACTACATTAGCTCATTATATGTATTTCGGGTGTCTTACCACTATAAATAGGCTTTATTTCTCCACAGTTGTGTAAATAAACAAACGTTGACGCTTACATAAGGTAAGGTACAGATCGAACAATGTCACTGATAACTTAATGTCAGCAGCTTGTGTAACGTCGACACATACAATCAGATGTTTTTCATTATAATTTTAAATCTTAATTCCATGATTTCTCTAAAGAATAACTTAACAGTCACTCGTTGACTTAAGTAGAAACTCGAAGAAAAGACTGTTACTTTGAATACATTTAGATTTTGAAAAATATATGTATTAGCTGCATCTAACAACAACAGCAAAAAGATTTTATTATTATTTAATAATATCAATTACTATAATTATATTTATAATAATAGTAAAGCTGCATCATTAGGAATAGCTAGAATCCTGCTGTTAGGCATTTGAAGGAAGCAGAATTATTCCCATTCATAACCTGATAAGGGAGCAGAATGATTCACATTCATAACCTGAGAAGTACGCAACAAACGGATCCCTTGAGAAGGAAAAAGTGCAACAATTTAGTGTGAGAAAAGTTCTACTAAGTGCAATACATTGGTTTCGGTCAATAATAAAAAGGTACAGTGTCGCCATTTTCATTTTTCCAAATACTCCATAAATAATTTGTTGTACTTGGTCTTTTCCCTATCAATGCTGGTAACAATTGTCGCAAAACCAAAGAAATGCGACTTGACGGTTCCCATTCAGTAAGCGTTCTGACATTATCATAGGGCTATCAATTTTTCCATCACTACAAATAACCTCATATCTAACTATTTCCATCAGAATTCCCTCCACAAGGACTACATTTTGCAATGTCAATTTTTGATTCCTTTCCGAAATGTTTTTTATAATAATGAAAATGATGCTAATGTTATGATGATGTTGGCGACACAGGTAAAATGACATAGCGGGTACTGTGGTAATATGAACGAGAAAATGATGATGATGATGTTGATACAAGTAAACTGGATGATAGCGAGTACAGTGTTAATATGAACGAGATAATGATGATGATTATGTTGTTGACACAACTAAACTGGATGATAGCGAGTACAGTGGTAATATGAAGGAGATAATGATGATTTTTTTTAACACAAGTAAACTGGATGGTAGCAAGTACTGTGGTAATATAAACAAGATATTGATGGTAATGTTGACACAAGTAAACTGGATGGTAGCGAGTACTGTGATAATATATACGAAATAATGACGTTATTGACACAAGCAGACTGGATGAGTACGGTGGTGATATGAATGAGATAACAATGATGCAAATATTGGTGATGTTGATGATCAACTAACCACTTTTTCCTGGTAGGCTTTCATTTCCTGAGCTGTGTCGACAGGAACATTCGCCATCAGCTTCTCCTCCAGTTCCTTTACTCTGCTCTGTGCCTCATCAAGCGACTATAAGCAAACAAATTTTATACATGAGAAATAAAATTGAATCATAAAACACACGAAGATAATCTTAAGATTAGCGCAAAAGAAAACAACAAAACAACAAGGTCCACACGGACCCGATTACGCTTCCCATCTCTGCAGAGAGTTGAGCATTAGCGTGACTTTCATTCCTGCTAGGGCTAACTCAGCTTTCATCCATCCAGATTAGGTAAATGAGTACCAGCATTTGCAGGTAGATAAACTGTAATGGACTAGCGTCCAGTCCAGGTGGAGTCAATGAATCTCATCCGCTTAACAGTACAGAAACTGGACGTATGCACATGCAGGCTCCATGGGCAACCTGGCTTATAAAAGAAATAGCGAGTATTGAAAAGATAATGGGTTTCACAAGAGGTCACCTATTCAAATACTGTTGATGCATACCCATGTAATGTTTTCTTCAGGTATAAGTTGACTGCATAGGCACAGAGACTTCGTTGGTCAAACGTCAAAAACAAACTGACCATAAAAAAAAATCCTGCTGAAATCTGCAGAATATTTTCTCAAGTTTAAGTTACCTAATTAAATAGGCAGACCGTGTCCTAACTTCAACGACATCAAGAACTTGTAATCCACAACACACCTGTTTCCTTTCGTTCAGTTCATCCTCGAGAGACTCCCTGGTAGATTTGATTTCCGCCTCTAACTCAACAACACGGTCCGACGATCCTTCTTCCAGCTCGGAAAATTTCTATGTAGATGAATAACAACCATGCTCAGAATGCAAAATAACTAAACGATACTAAACTGATTAAGCCATACGATTTCACTTTGAAAGTTATCAAATGTAAAAATGGTTCATCACCGTCATAGGACTAAATTTAAACTAAAGCAAACATTGTTTATTATTCTTAATAAAATGATCCTCCAAAATAAATGTCAAAATAAAGAAAAAATTCCAGTAATGTTTGCTTGTATTTTTATCATCGATACATCTCATTAAGATTGTAGTTTCTTGCTAACATGCGTAATGTAAAAGTATAAATTTATCTACATGGCTGACAACATCCAGGCATATATTTACGTAGGTTTAAGAAGTAATTTTCCAGGTCAACGAGGAATTAGTTTAATTTTAGTGGTTTCAGAGTCATCAATTACTATTTATTCTTTATATTTTTGTCATATATTTTACAGTAAAACATTCAGAACTATATTATGACACACTTTATAACAAAAGATATTTTAAAATCTTTTTTGGGTGTGAGATCAAAATTTTACAAGCGAACGAACATGATTTCAATGTATAGTATAGGATAAAGATTGCCCTAATTATATAAGAATTAGCAACTAAATTTTTGACCAATAAAAATATATATGACCACCATTGGTTGATTTTTAATAACATAGTAACTACTTTTCACTGGTTATGTCTGAAAACATGGCTGGTTTACGTTCTTAAATTGAAAAAATTTCAAAACTTCCTTATTTCTTATAAAATTTCAATCTTTAAAATTAACGGTTACTTTGAAAATATCTGTAGAGGAGCAACCGAAACGTTAAGTAACAAAACAGTGCAGAAAAGTTCACTGAGCTACCTTTTGTTCTCCTCACAACACAGCTGGGGAACTACAAAGAATTGTGGGATACACATTTTGTCTGGTCGACGAAAAAAAATCTGAGTTTAATTTGTAACTGGGATTTCCATAGGTAGCCCATTAATAAAATGCGTTTAAAAATGTTTATATCCGCTATCTGTGTTCTATTTTTGCTAGTATGTTCGTATTTTCGTTTGAAAATTTCACTAAACTATCGTTTAAAAGTTTTACGAAAATCCAAGGAATCGCCATTTTTTTTGTCGGAATTAAGCAGCAAGAAACTGACCGGAAACGTCGAAAAATCGACAACGCCTTAACAGGAAGCCTAGGCACGTTACCACAGGAAGCCAACAAAATAATTTGATCCTCAACTATCAGTCGATAATATGTCCGACTTTATCTCCAGCCCGTTCTCTTTACTGTCAATTCAAAATGCGTGTCTTTCAAAAACGTACAATTATAACTGCTGTCACCGTCGAAATATTCCAAATTTTCTTTAGCCCTTAGCGAATACCATTCAAGCTACATCAAAAGCCACATCCCACAAGCATTACAAGCATTTCATTACAATATTCGTTCTTTCTGGGAACCTGAGCCTGTTTGCTAGCTATGCCATGCTGATGAGGCCTAAAAAGGCCGAAACAGCTGCCCATGGCTGCTAGCAATCAGGTTCACTAACTTTCACGGTAGATTTAGACCACTTCCGGTTTATCATCAGCCCGCGCACTGATTTTTGCCAGCGCATTGACTTTTTTTAGATTTTTTTAACAAAAAAATCATATGACAAAAAAGTCGAGAGACATTTTCTATGTTGCATAACAATTAGTAGAGTGACAAGCCATTCGACCGGCAGAATATTTTTACGACACTTTATTCCCTTTTCTGTGCATTTGTGTCGTTCAGCCATTCAAACTCCACCTTAGAAATGCTACTGCTTCCAACTTAGTTTGGTAATTGGAGGTGCAGTTTATTCCCAAACTAACTCAGCAGTCCGCAAAAGCATTAACCCTAAAAAAAGCGCCCTCCCTCACTGAATTTTGAAAAATGTTGATGATAAACCGGGAATTTTTTTAAGTGGCCTTAGGGGTAAGGCCCACTACCAACGTGGCCATAGTGCCCTATATCGTGGCTTCAAGTTAGCTACTAGCATTTTTGTGCTTTCTACACTTGATAGAAGGTCCCATCCCCAACGAAGATAAGTGACTAGATCCAAATGGTTTTCTTATAAATAACCTCCACAATCAAGGTGTACACACATATAGTGGACGTACGTCCGGGACATCTTATACCTAACGTTTCATAAAAATATAGAAAATACGAGTGATTAGTTATTGAAAATAACACTGTTATTAATATCATATCATTCAACTAAAGCTCTTTGAAAACTACAGTATATAAAAACCTAGAATTTAAAAACCTGTTAGGCTAAAATTTCCAAATTAAAATTAGAGCCCCTCTACACATTAAAACCTTTTTGGCCTAAAAATTCCAGCAGGTTCTTATTTTGAAAATTGAAATAAATCCACTCAAACATAACAAAAACTATAATTTCAATAAATAAACTTGCATAAAAGCTAAAGAAATATCTAATAAATGTAGAAAATTCTTTTCAGGTTGTCACAGAAAATAGGTCCAGTTAGTATATGTGAGACTGTAGTGATGTACGTAGTACAACAGTAGGTAATCTCATTCATTTGAGTGTGTACCATAGTGTATGGTACAGTGTTGCTGTTTGAGTTGTATTTCAAAATTCTATGACTGCGGCATCACTTACATCTTATCATCATTATCATACGATTGTGAGAGCAGAAAATATTACAAAATACAATTTTATACTAGATTGTAACATATTCACTCCGACGAAGGACTAACGTCCGAAACGTCAGTAAGTATTTCTCTTTTACGGTGTAGAATTTACATTTTTATTACC
>JAOTRI020095235.1:0-15008 GCA_028564885.2 Zoanthus sanctaehelenae | reverse complement strand
TCGCAAAGCTGCCGTGAAGCACACTCAAGGTGTAACCATGGTAACGTGTTATTTTCACTAGTGAAAATAACAAGTTTCGAAAGGGAGAAATTTAAGTATTTTATGCATAATTATATGATAAGCATGTTTATTTAGGTGGTAAAATTCCTAAATTTTGTTGAAAAAGTGTCCCGGGGACTTGGGTCTAATTGACTTTCTATAACGTAAAGTTGTTTACTTCTCGCAACGACGAAGTGCTTGGATAAGTTTATTTTACTCGCTTATCTTTTTATTCTGGTGCCATTGGGCGCTCCAGCAACACATCTTCCACCTTTCTCCCTAACCTGATCTGTGGCCATTGTAAATAAGGTTTCGGTAAACAAATTGAGGTCACGGCTGCGTGGTGCCAGTGGATATGTTTTTTTCTCAAAGCGCGTAATTAAAGCGAGAAAATCTTGTTGAAAAGATAACATACCGTGTAAAAAAAGTAGATTACGTATATTTGACATAATAAACTACGAGAAACAGTAAAAAATAATTGTCAAATGTTCTTTAATGATTGAATACAAATGTAGTACGCTGGAATTCACGTAGCTGATCGCTTGCTTACCATATCCTTCTTTAATATGCCGCTGACACCTCTCATTCTTAGCTCTGTGAACAATGTGAACGTTAAACAAACTTTAACTGCCTACGAGGCTGTATCTTTTAGCTGGTTGATTCAAGATCTCATTAATTCCTTTGTTTACTAAATGAACGGTTATTGGCAAGTTTAATGCTCTTTGGTTGGAACATTGAATGGAATGCTGCATTAGTTATCTAATTTGGCTCCTTTATTGGCTAAATGATTCAAATTCCATTTATGACATTTAAATGATTCGTTGGTTTGATTTTCCATTGTTTATTTGAATGTTAAATTGCTAAGTTGAATTATAATTCCTCATGAACTGATTAGCTGGTTGAATGAACGTTTGGTTTGAATCATTAATTGGTTGGTTAAGTGATTCAGCAATTGTATAATTTATAAATTAATAATCGTTTGATGGTATAAATATAATCGGTTGGTCGATTTAGAAATGTTTGGTTGAATTAACAATTATTTGGTTGAATGAAAAATTAGTAGGTTGAATTAATTGTTGGTCATTAAGTGTATCGAAACACGATTGTTTGGTTAAAAAATAGAATGATTAGTTGTGATTGATCAACTTCTTTGTTGCCTTTTCAAGGTGGACAAAAGTTTACTTAACACAGTCAAGGATTCCATCATTCAAGGCTTTCAGTGGGCCACAAGAGAGGGTCCTCTCTGTGATGAACGTAAGTGCTCACTTGATTTCCACAGCAACTTTAATCATACAATATTCTCGGAATGGGAAAACGTGTATACAAAATTTGAAAATACTTAACTAATGTAGAAACAGCATTCTATGCGTTTTTGAAGATCACCCAGTTCTATGTCCTATTACATGGCAATTCAAATTCTTTGGGCTAATAACCAAATATCAGCTCGTTGTCAATCCAATAACTTCCTATACAATACCGCAAAATATTAGAGCGATTGCTTGCGGCGGTTTTTACTGACTTAAGACAAAAGCTATACTGTAGTTAATATCTTAATGAACTTGTTTGCTCGGCCTGTACTAAAAAATATTATCTTCTGCCGTTTTTTTATGGACAATAGTTTCCCTTACAGACCTGTCGGTTATTAAGATATATTTAAAAACTTAATTTAGCAATTGTATTGATTCTACACGATTTTGTATTGTTTAACATTCTTTAAAACATATATAGACATTTTTCGCGCGTGTGCGTCCATGACTGGATGAACTCATAAAGTTGCTTTTTCTTGCATCTTGGAAATTACTGTACGCTATTTTTTTGACATAAACTCCATCTGTTTTAACCTTAATTTTTTTTTTTATCATTGAAGACGATATATTAGACGAAGAGCTACCGAATTTCTCAATTAAGCTTAATTTTTAAGAAAATTCAGTTAATGAAGGTAGCGAAGAGGTGAGGTTTGCATCTCTGACAGACTCGGAAATAAAAACCATTTTAGAGAAACTCAAATGTTCTAAAAGTAATAATTTATGCATAGCGTGTGTCTATCGTGTCATGGATGTACTTGGGAAGTTGGTAGAGAACTCGAGAATCTAGAGAAGCTCAAACTTGTCTTTGATAAAAGTTTCTGTTACCGATTTCAAATTGGAAAAAAGTGTTCGACAGAAAATTGATAGGAATAGCTTTACTTAAGGGTAAATTTTCCACCACAGTGAAAAAAAATTGACTGGCATTTCGAATTGCTGTCCTTCCTCGAAGTAGGTAGATTTACTCCGGCGAATGACCCCAGTTTTAAACGTCACATGGAAATTTCCGTTTTCACCACGATGAAAGATTTACCCTGTTTTTGTAGAAGCGCCAAAGCAGGATTTCATTCGTGGTGAGTATTTAGATGAACTAACTTATCAGTCAAAAGGATTTATTTTGATTAAATCCATGTTCTCTTAATACGCAAGGGAATGTATTCGTGATAGTTAGGAGAAATACTTATTAGATCAAATATTCTTTCTACAGCAATTCGGAACGTAAAGTTCAAGATTCTTGACGCAGTTATTGCTGGCGAACCAATTCACAGAGGAGGAGGTCAGATAATTCCCACGGCACGTCGGGTGGCATACTCTGCCTTTCTTATGGTACATTTGATTTTATATACCTATACCTGTATACCTATAGCTAGATATCGATATCTACACGTGCACCTATAACCCTATACCTATATACCTTTACATATGTACCTATACCGGTATACCTTTACATATATACCTACACCGATATACCTTTACATATGTACCTATACCGATATACCTTTACCTATATAACTATACCTATATACCTTTACCTATATACCTATCCTCAAGTTTATTTTAGTTTTACCGCCTGTATATTTTATCCAGTTACATGTCAATCCTAAAATACCAATTGAAATGAAATTGCTAAAACATTGTTAATAATTATTGTAGTTTTTTTCCCGCCAAACGTTTGCAAGTAGAGTTTGATATTTGTTGATATTATAAAAGCTGCTTTGTGCCTTTCCTGACACTTGTTATAGATAGGTTTAACTCACGTGACCGAATCTTAACAACGGCTGCTACCCGGCCGTATTAGTGTAACAAACTGTAAACACATCTGTGTTGCGTAGTTGCCGCAAGAATGGTGTAAATCTTAATTGTCTGTAAGTAATAATCAAAAATTTGAAATTAATGCGGTATTTTATAGGCAAACAGTGTTAAGATGTAAGTATTTACATGACGTGATTGAATTTGCTTATTTGGAAAATCAGCTGCGCGGCTGCATTCTGAACTCGCTTTAATTTTTTTTAACTAGATACGCCAATGAACTATACAATAAGCTATTGCAGTAATCCATTCTACTTGTAACGAGCGCATAATAAGTGTTTCCTTACACTCTCGGCTTAGGTACTTCAAAATTTTTCTATTATTGCACAAATGAAAAAATAAAGCAGAGCATGCATTAGTGATATGCAAAGACATAGACAGACATGAATCAAATCAAGTAACTCATCTTGTGTTAGTTTAGTTGTTTTATGACAGACATGTTTATATATCTTCCAACTTATAATTTATTCCGCTTTTAAATGGATTTCTTTTGAGGCTATGCTTGTTTTCATTTCTGTTTTCATTTCTTCAGGCTACGCCTCGATTGATGGAACCATATTTCTTCGTAGAAGTTCAAGCGCCAGCTGATTGTGTCTCGTCTGTGTACACAGTGCTGGCCAGGAGAAGGTAAAGCACAAGAACATTTAGATTAGACTTGAATATTACGTGATTAAATTAATTATTCGAGCCAAACTTGCTAATTAACAATTAGACCCGTAGTCCGAAAGGGTGAAGGGTCTAACTGTTTTACTATCACCGAAGTAGTCGGACAGAAAAAGCAATAATAAAGTTAGCAAATGCAGGTTGAGGAAAGATTTATTTGGGAATAAAACGAAAGAAAGCGTGCGAATTTCGCTACCCAATGACTATTACTAATTGTCCTCTAGTAGCGTAGCCAATTAATATGCAGGGTTTGCATTAGTCCACTAGTTGGGTGGTACTTATAGGTGTTAGTATTTAAAATAGGTTTCAGTATTCAACGCGAAGATTGTATCAATTGGGACTATGGAATTGGAATCATCTTCTTGTGACAATAACTTTGTAGTAACAGCCCTTTTATTTTTTTGGTAATTGTTTTTATATCACTTATATTTTGTGGTGCTACATGTATATTGTGCACTTTGTAGAAAATCTTTTGCATTGCGAGTGTGTTCCACGTCGAATGGTAAAGCGATTAGGTGGTTTTCTTTTTTTTGTTCGAGTCAATGAATTAGCCAAACTCTGTTGCTACATTCTGAAAACTTTATTTCGTTCATTTATTCCGAAGAATTTGAAGATTCACGAATATAATAGCTGTGAATTTAAGTATTTAGTAATGTTTAGAATGTAGCAAACAGAGAGCATGAAAAAGATGTAATTTCAGTGAGGGTTTTTTCCATGATACATGGATTACTTGTTTATCACTATCCCAGCGAGCAATTAGCGGAAACATCAATTATGTAAAGGCAGAACTGTAATAGGTTTCTAGAGCTATAAATAATTTTTTTGAGTAGTGTAAACCCATGTTCCCGTGCCCATTACGTTGCTGTTCTCAACCAGAAAGAGCACGTTTGGCCGTTAATTTTTGACATTTGGATCAAGGTTTCTTTGCATATTTGGATCAAAGGAATCTTTGTCATTCAGATCAACTGTCTTTGGGCTTAAAGGGTCTTTGTCATTCAGATCAAGCATTCTTTGTCATTCGTATCATGGGTTCTTTGCAAATAGGATCAATGTATTTTCCATTCAGATCAAGGGTTCCTTGTTATTCAGATCAAGGGTTCTTTGCCATTTGGGTCAAGTGTTCGTTGCCATTCAGATCAAGGGTTCCTTGTTATTCAGATCAAGGGTTTTCTTGTCATTCCAATCAAGGTCATTTGTCATTTCAATCAAGGGTTTTTTTTATATTCTTATCAAGGGTTCTTTGTCATTTTGATCCAAGGTTCCTTGCGAATCGGATCAAGACTTCTTTGCCATTCGTATCAAGGTTTCTTTGCCACCCTCTTCAACTGGAGGCTAATTTGCAATTATTGTTGGAATTTATGGTTAATAAATACCTAGGGTCAACTGGAACATGTAAGATGTTCAGTACTTCAAAATAATGACTGACTACACAGCAACATCAACCATACCCTAATGGTAGTCTATCTTAAGTCTTTAATTTAGAAGCATCTGTGTAAATAACATTTATCTTTTCATCACGAAGGGGACACGTTACCCAGGATGCCCCAGTTCCCGGATCTCCTCTATATACAATCAAAGCATTCATCCCTGCTATTGACTCATTTGGTTTTGAGACGGACTTGCGGACGCACACTCAGGGACAGGCTTTTTGTTTGTCAGTTTTTCACCACTGGCAGGTAATGTGCACTTATCATTGTTTTTGTTTTCACACTCTTTTAATCTGAATATATATGTATTTTTTAGGATTTTAATTATTTTTAAAAGTTTTAACTGATGAAGGGCGAAGCCCGAAACGTTTTGTTAAGTTTTTAATAACAGCCAACGAGTTATTCCTTTCAGATTTCATTTATTAGACTACAATTTATCTACACTGAAAGGGCTATCGAATCATATTGATCCTCCTGGCTAGGCGTGTTGTTGGTTGACAGTGGACCAACTTTATACTTGGCTATATATTTATATATATATATATATATTATTTTTTTCCTTTTCTTTTTCTCTTTCTTTTTTGCACTTTTAAGACCGATACACACGAGGGAGCTTGCTCCCTTATATTTAACCAGTTTGATTCAATGGAGCAAAACGGACCTTTGCTCCGTGAGTATGTTGCGGGAGCGTGTTGCAGGAGCAAGCTCCCTCGTATGTTCCGGCTTTTATTATATTGTGCGTTTTTGGATTTGGCCATTTGTATGTGATCTAGCATTACTGGCAGAACCCTTAATTAATATAGAAAGGACCCTGTCTGCAGTACCATCAAGTAGTTAATATAAAAGAGCCAACTGTATTTAATGTACAGTGCAAATATAATTCACAACTGTTGTCGAAGTCTGCTTACTGTAAGTTCCGCCTACAAAGCAAAAGTTTGGATGCTGGAATCTATGGATTACGTCAAAAAAATGACCATTATTATGTGTTGTCTTATCTACACGGTCAAGATTTCTGTATGTGACAATTTTTATTTGCTACATAAAAAACTGGCCCACCAGTTTTTCAGGAAATGCAATGGTCATACAAAATTTGGTCTATCGAGACGGCTAAAGTTAATATTTTTCTTAGATTGTACCTGGTGATCCGCTGGACAAAAGTATTGTTATTAGACCATTGGAGCCTCAACCCGCCACTCACCTAGCTAGGGAATTCATGGTTAAAACACGGAGGAGAAAGGTACGTGAAAAATTAGTTTTTAGAGTTGTTATCGGCAAAGATCGCGAGAGCATTATAATTTCATTATCTACATTATTTCATGCGATTGGTGAGATTGAGAAGATCAAAGAGATTATATGGAAACCTGGCTTAATTCACTGCATGATAGTGAAACTACCTTATAAAATTGATTATTTTGTCTCTTTTCAAACTCTTTCTCTAGAAACAAGTTTCTTTGTGTTTTGCAGGGTTTGAGTGAGGATGTAAGCATCAACAAGTTTTTCGATGATCCGATGTTGCTGGAACTTGCTCGACAAGACGTCATGTTCAACTACCCTATGTAGACCTGTAGTTTAAGAGTTATCTTCTATGGATTTGAAGTATGAACCACTAAAAATTCAGTTCCTGATTAAATTCATGTTACCATTTAAGAAGTGTCAGCGAGGTCGCTGCATCTACTAGTTTTCTTCGTTTCAACACTGCCTGGGCCCAGTTATTCAAAGACTGATTACGTTTAACCCTGGGTTAAGTAAACATTCAAACAACAATTTCTTCTTTAAAAAAGGTAAACGGTTATTTATGAATACTCTTTGGATTTTTCTAAGAAAAGTCTTGTTAATCCCAAAATTACAGTTAAAATCTCTCCTTGTAAAAATAAAAACAAGATAGTGTGTTAAACATTTAACCCTGGGTTAGTGCTAATCGGCTTTTGAACAACTGGGCCCGCTGGAGTTTAGTTTCTCAACTAGCGCGCACTAACAGTTATTAAATCTTGCTTGCTGTTGCCATTAAGACTTGAGTTTTAGTTTCAGCACGACAATAGTGACAAATAATAACACTTTTAGAGTGAGACCAAGGGAAGCAGTATATTTTGAAGCCCTGGACCGCATATTTCCTAGACTGAGCTGTGGGAAAGATGGCCGTCGACGGAACACAAACCTACAGCTTTGCCGACATTTTCAGCAAGTATTTTGTTACATACCAACTATTAAAGAAAAACATAACCTTTTAAAGATTTGTATTTGTAATACAAACTGACGGTTTGTGAACTTTTGAAATCACAGGAAATTTCAATTTTCTTCCAGTTTTGTAATATACGGGTCCTTAATATAATGTTGCCCACTGAGGGCTTTGTTGCCAAGAAACAGCGAAGCATGTTCATGTGCACTTGATTTCTTCTTGTCCAATAAAGATACGAGAAAAACTGGATTTTGATAGTTGTTGTATAGCAATATATTTTTCTTTCCATATGAATTCAATTTTCACTAAGAGTTGTTAACTTTCTTTTATAAATTTTTTCATACCTTGTTAGCTCTGGGAACTAGCAATTCGTTTGAGGTGTTTTATTTCTTTAACCTTTTCAATCCGAATCGGTTATCAAGGTTCTCAGTAGTTTTTTTATCAGACGGCCAAGAAATAATTACAAGCGGCTAAACCTTGCCAGCTAAACCTTGCCTTGCTACTAAACATTGCCAGAACAGGTGGCTTTTTTCATCTTGACAGGCGGTGGAATTCACCGGTTGCCGGCTTCTACTGAGAACCTTGGCTAACACTTGGAAAATCAGCTTTTCCTGATCCCAATGGCAACGATACTTCATGAATGCCAGTCTGCTATGAACTAATCTCTCATGAATTAGAGTTATGTGAGGGGAAGTTCAGACTCTTGTCTACTTAGCACTACAGAAAGCAGGAATGGATCTTTTGGTCAATTAGCAAAAAAAAAGGATTTAGTTCATTTACTTGCTGATGCAATTAAATTATTTTCTTAAAACTTTTAATATTATTTTGAAACAAGAAAGGATTGGGCTTGTTGTACAGTCGAAGTTTTCTACAAAAAACCCAATCTTATACCTTTCAACATGTCCTGATCACATTCAAGGAAGCCACCCTTTACAGCCTCTATAATATTGCCTTTTACTGTTGGAAAATAATATTTTTTGTTAATATTATTGTTAACCAAATAATAAACTTAATATTGAATATTAAATAACTCTCTCAGTCCAAGTTGAATCATTTGTTGAATTCTCCCAACTTGAGCCCATACTATTAATTGAAAAAGTTTGAAAAGATTTTGCTTTTAATCTTCTGAAGTTTTCTCTGTTTGATTAATTCTCATTTTCTCATTACCAAATGTCATTGTATGTGTTATGTATGAAGAAGTTGGGTGTTAAAGCTGACTGAGAATGAAAGGGTTAAAACAATAAAAACTACATTGTTTAGTTTAATATAATTTATAAAATATTTAAGATAGTACAGTGGTTTCTATTGGCCGAGAGGTGGTTTTTCATAGGCCAATGAAGTATAGAAATGACGTATTAGGTAGTCCTTGTAAGGAGATTTTGTAAAATGATCATGAAATAAACACAAATAACAATGCAGTTGTAATTCTCTTGCTCGGAGTCCTGAAAATGGAATAAATATTTTATAAAAGAAATAAAACATTTTTTCTGTGCCTCCATAGCGCTATAAAATAATTTTAAAATAACGCTAGCCTTGTAATTTTTCTTGTCTCTTTCTTATTGCAAGGCAACACAACTTAGTAGTTAACAAGAACTGTCTGGATTTCTTTAATCAAGACTACTGCTTTTAAAAATTCTCACTATTTTCCCACTCAGGGCTCGACTTAAGGAAAAAAATCTTGGGGCCAGCTGGCTTCTAAATTTTCAAATTTGGTTGCTAGCACCTACTTATAACTTGAAATCGTGGAGTCCAGACTGGCGACCATGAGTGAAAAGTTAGTCGCCAGCCGACCAAATGAAGTCACATTTGCGACCCCACAGGTTGCAAGGTCGAGCCCTGGCACATAATGGCACTAGGAAGCACAATGAAGGCATGAGCAATAACGAGAATTCAAGGAAAGCTTGATAAATTTAAAAAAGAAAAATAACTAGCAGTAAACTAGTTTGAGATGCGTCGGTGTTTCTAAAGAAACAATTTAGCAATGAAAATGTAAATTCTACACCGTAAAAAAGAGAATACTTACTGACATTTCAAAACATTAGTCCTTCATCAGAGTACAGGGGAAGAAAATTTAATAAAGATAAATTTAGATTAAGATAAATTTAGCTGTTTCGGCCAAATAATAGACATTGTCTAATTACAGCTATAGGCAAAAATCGCTGACAGCAGCTCAGTTCTCATAGGTGAGCCCTTTTCACTTACCAAGGATTTTCAAATGGCAAGCAATGCATAACTTTGGAGTTGCTACAACTACAGTTGCAGAGATTCTAAAAATCCTTACTAGTTACCTTGTAGCTCTGCAGGTAAAGAAGAGAATTCTCTTCATCTTCTTATTGTAAAAGAAATAGTTAAATGACCACAAACTTCCTTCCTCACCATAGGGATCACAATCCAGGTCGGGGTTGTAACTGCAAATAACAATATTATAAGTTATTTTAGTTTTTATCAATCAAAAGCAACCAATGTCTATTCTTGAGTGCTCTGATTGGCTCCCGTAACTCACAATATCCAATATCAATATTAAGTAAGCAGGTGAATAGCACATCCATGAGCTGTGATTGGTACATCAAAAACTGAATATCTTGTGCTAATCACCTCAGTGACTTGTTTTAACCGCCGTCTGGTTAGCCTTGATGGTAAGACGCCAGTTTATTGTGCAGGAAGCTCGGGTTCAATTCCCAGCCGCACCAATGCTCAGGGTCTTAAAATAATTGAGGAGAAAGTGCTGCCTTTGCTCTAACATCTGCTAATGGTTAGACTTTTGCCTCTTCTCCGATAAGGACGATAAACCGTAGGTCCCCGGGGATTATATCTGTGTTTATGTGTGTGTGTTGTAATGTGAAAGGTCTCTGTCCACCTTAGTAGGCCTTTGGCCGGCTAGAAAGACTTGACACCTAAATAAAGTCTTTATTATTATTATTATTATTATTATTATTATTATTATTATTATTATTATTTGTCAGATTTTAATTATTAAAATATATTTTAAAATGAAAAATGGTATTCACCTGCCAATGAAAGGTTAAGGGATGGGAGATGCAGAAGAGGAATTAGTAAATAACAAAATTATTTACAATCTTTTATGTCCCCACAAAATTCCAAGCCCTTTTTCCTAAAATGAGTAAACAAATCCCTTTAAAGACAACCTAAAATAACCAAGGTTGAAAAACGAAACAACCTGAATTCAAAGATAACATACAACATAATTATATCCACACCAGTTGGCTATTCACCTCCTCTTATAGTTAAAATAATGAAATGGTAATCAAAATTGATCTCACAAAAAGAACGAGTTACAGAATTTACACTAACAATAATTTTACCTAAAAATGTTACAGTCTCGCAAATGTATTTCCTCATCAATTGCTGTCCACATAGCTTGCTTGAGACCTTCAAATGGCTCTCCAACAATTGCAGCAGACATGTTGGCATTAATTGCATCAATAACCAGTTTAAGATCTGGCTCACGGCTGAATTCATGTGACTTTGCATTGCTGAAGTCATAATCTGGATTAAACGATGCATTCAAAGTAGAGATCAGATGAAACAGAGTCTTACAACTGATTGTATCACAAAGAGTGCCCTCTAAACTCCCAGTACTCAATGTTCGTTCCCTGTTTGTTACTGGTATTCCTTGAATCTCCATGGTAACAGCTTTTGGAGATGAGCTTATTATTCCTGTCTGGGGTGGGGACAGTGCTTGAAGATCACTTGGTTGATTTCCTTCATGAAGTGCTTTATAGAGTTTCTTGTCAGTACCTGCCATTTTGCACGAGTAACTCTCAATTCTAAAAGATTTAGAAGCAAAGATTAAAAGGTTTTGTAAACTGTCGACAAAAGCTAACCACAAGCCAACAACAAAAGGCCATCTTCTTCATAAAATAATAAGGGGATATCGCACGGTGGCAAAAACATATGAAGTTTGTCTTTGAGTGGTAAAAATCATATTGATTTTTCTTTCCAAGAGTAGATAAACTTCATATGTTCAAGCTAATGTGTAATTTTCTTTTTATTACATAGATATAAGTGTTTCGAAAATTGAAAAAAAACTAAATGAAAATGACGGGGAAAAACAAAGGAATGACATCAACATTATCTTTACTGGTGAGGATATAAAAAACATGTCACTTGTATCCCAAATGTAGTTTTGTATGAAATATATACGAGTGGCATATTTTTCAGTAAAACACTCATACCTACTAATAAAGGCAATTATGTGTTAGTGCATGTGTAAGATCCCTGCTTTTTGAACACAAAGTTTCCAGTTTGATCCTACCTCTGTGAAATTTAAATATTTGTTTGGCAATTTTTCCACCTAAATTATCTTAACTTTGCATCATCTTCTGTTTATAAATTATATAACAACTTTCTCAAACATTTTTCATTTTCAAAATCATGGGAAATCTCCCTGCAGATGTTCCTTTTCTCAGCCTGGGTCTTCAGAAATTTACATAGGTAAAAAGTAGCAGTGGATGACACAATTGATTTTGATTGGATCAAATTCATAGAAGAAATTTTAAGAGATCTTCCCTTCTATACATTAGAAAATATATCAAATACATATAATTTCCCAATGAATTTTTGGAATAACAATACACTTCAGAAAAGCTAACCAAAAGGAGGGGGTGGTTTGGCCCCTGAGAAATATAACAAAAGAACTATGATTAATATTTACAATATAATTTATTTTGGTATTCATGAATTTTGTAAAAGTTAGTTGGATGTTGTACATTTGCATTATTAAAACAAGGTCAAAAGGATGGCAAGCTTATAATACATTAAATGACTTGTTTATAGGCTGTGTTTTCACAAGGACAGTTTTCACTAGTGAAACTCTAAAATTCCGGTAATGCCGTGAAAACACTCCCTTGACACTTTAATCAGTTGAGTCAAAAATGTCGAGTGTTTTCACAAGGAAAATAAGTAATTTACCTCACTAAAATACTGGATATTGAAGATAAGTTAGACGACTTGAAAAGATGGTTTAAGTTGTCCCTGTACAACCAGCAACCAATCACAATTTTTCTACTTGTAATGACAAACATGTCAAATTTGTTGAATACGCGGGAAAAGGAAAAATATTTTTAAGACTGAACAGATGTGTGTTGTTTCATATCAGAGTTTGAAAACGTGCATTGCAGTCTTTGGTTCATTTAACTTTAAAATCTATATTCCAAAGCTTTAATAATAATTTAGAATGGAAAGGCAAAATCAGTTCAGGTGAGTAAATCAGTAATTTCAATATATGTAGTTTTGTCGTCGATGTACTTTTTTTTATTTACTTGTTTCAGAAACTTTGTCTACTGACTCATTCACCACCAGGGAACCTTTAAAATACTATAGGCTTGTTCAATGACAACCCTAGCCGAATTTAAAGTTTTGTTGAATGCTCTTTGGCTATCAGTGATAGCAAGTGTCTCAGGGTAAGGTTTCATACACCATGAAGTCAGTTTGTAGGCAGGGTCAGCAACCAGCAATGGTTTAAAATTTTGTCGACCGATTCGATGGACTGGGAGTTGTAATATTGTCCCATTTGGGATCTTTTGAGGCAATGTGCTCATGCGAAGAACTTGAGCATCGTGTATGCTGCCTGTAAAACCAGTACTCACATGAATAAAACAGCCCTCTGCATCAGCTATTCCTTGAAGTATAATGATGTGAAATGATTCTCAATTATAATAATCATTTGGGTAATTAAAAGGTTTTTTGATGGGGATGTGAGACCCGTCCATTGCTCCGACAATTTGGGGAAAATCACTCACAGCGTTAAAGCCTTCTATTGCTCGTTTTGCTTCAGCTTCTGACTGTTTCAAATACCTCGAGTATCAGAGAGTATACATCAGACTGTCACGTAGAAACACACAATAAATTTGACTAAACTAACTTTAGGTGCAAATATCGGACATTTCGGTATTTTAAAATGTCAAAGCTGCTTGTGAAAACACAGCCATAATATAAATAAGGCCAGAAGGATGCAAACAAACACTTTGCTTCAAAATCAGAGTTTAGTGTAAGCGAAATTATGACCAGTGTTCCCATTAATGCGCCGCCACGTGTATTTGACACAAAAAAATGTGAAAGTGGTGTGCCACTTTTGTCCTTCTTGCGTCCATGGCATGCACCAAAAAATCACTTGGCATGTGGTCAAGGGAGATGGAGAGAAGACAACAATAGCCCTTACCCGTGGTCCATTGTGCACTTAACTGTTTTTCATTCACATGGTATGTTGGCGAACGACTCTTGCTAATTGTTTTTGGTGGCCATTTAAAGAAACAACTTTCTTATATTTTTAGTTTGGGGACCCCCCAATTTTGAAAATGACCCTCCACTTAGGAACACTGGGGTTCCCAGGGACCCTTGTTTTTCAGAAGTAGGGGGAACACAGATGACGGCTCTAATTCAAAATAGAATAACATGTGAGACCAACTACTGACAGTGCTTTCACCTACTATAAATCCTGGATAAGTTCCAGAGGAGATTGAGTAAGGTTTATGTGAGTTTATAGCTGGTAGTACGTAATATCAATGTTCGGTTTGTAAACAAACATTAACAAAGGCTTACCTCCCATCGATTCTGCTGTCACCAGTATTGACTGATATCGCATTGCTGATTGTGTCCAAAACTGGATTTTCTAATAACTTCATCGCGAAAATACACAACTTTCTTTAGCCACTGTATTGGTTTGCTTCGACAAATGTCTTGAGGTTTTGTTTCGCAACTGTACTGTAAAAACTGATCCTCTTTTTGCGCTACGCAATCCGAACGTCGGTTTAAATAGAAATAATTAGCAAAAACTGTTAACTTTGACAAAAGAGTATAAACTGTGGCCTTTACTTGAGTGATGGTGTCGAGGTTTTCTTCCAGAAATGGCAGCGAAAGGTCTATCAAACTTAAAGCCTTCGACTTTATAAACAAAGAAAACTTCCTTCGCAGAAGACATGAATATTTCCTCGTTATTGACGTATCAGTAACACAATTCTGTCAAATAAGTCTTTCTGGTGAGCAATATTTTCCAGGGAAGGCTTTTTGCACGAATATTATAAGATCCAAACACTAAAAGTATGTAATTTGTTTTTCTTTTTCGAGCTCAGAAATGGCGGAAAACTTCTCCTTCAAACAAAATAAATGTCAACTACAACGAATGACGTCATTTTTGGGATGGGTCACCTGATCAATACTGTTGAGAGATTATACAGTTTAATCAAAATCGTATTGTTTGTACACTTTTAAAATAATTTACAGGGCCATAGTTAAACAAACGGAATTTAAAACCAAATACTTGAAAAAAAAGCTTTACAAAAATTGTTATTAAATAGTTTTTTTTAAACGTTTCCTAATGAAATGCGTTTAAATTTGAAACTCTTAAGTATCACATACTTTGGAAAAACTTGTTCAGTATTCGTTAGGAACTTCCGTTCGTGCGTAAAGATATAATTCTAGGCACTTTTTAAAATAATTTTAAATTTTTTTTAAAAAATATATTTTATTCTGTATTAAAAGAGATTTCTTAAACCATAAAACTGTAAAAACGAACGATAAAATCCGACGTTTCGGAGTAGTCATGACTCCATTATCAAGGTAAATATAAAA
>JAOTRI020095224.1:0-15011 GCA_028564885.2 Zoanthus sanctaehelenae | reverse complement strand
GCTTCCATTAAGGTAAAAGATGCCACTGAAGTGCAGCTCTTAGCTGAAGCCGCGCAGCTCTCTCTTTCAGAATTTAAGTGGTTTAATCCGGCTTTAAAACGTTGGGCCACTCCTCCAGCCACTGTCTATCCCATCTATCTGCCCAAGGAGAACCTCGCTAATTTCAAACAGCGGCTTGCGGCCATCCCTCTTGAAAAACGCGTTACTTTTAGACGCTATTTTGTTAAAATTGGAGATAACCTCACCAGCATTGCTAAAAAATTTAACTTGCCGCTCAATCCCATCGCTCAGTTGAATAAATTTTCTTCCCTCGATGATGTTAAGGCCGGCAAGTATCTCTTCATTCCCATTCAGGGGCTTCGCAAGGCAAAACAGTTAGATGCCTCTTTAGCCAAGGTAAAGCAGCAGAATAAAGCGCCCACTGCCTTTAAGTATGTTTTTCTTCACTTGGTACGTAAAACCGATTCGCTCTACAGCGTTGCTAAAGAATATCAAGTAGGCCTTCAAGCCTTAATGCAGTGGAACAATTTGCGACACCCGGGACTCCGGCCGGGCCGATTGTTAGTGATTAAACTGCCCAAGTAAGAATCGTCTGCTGACGGGGCCAGCTGCTATGCACAGAAAACCGATAAGTATCTTCATAAAGTGTCTTCATAAAAAAAATCTTTTTAAAGAGTTTTTTTCATGCGGCAAAAACAAAACTTAAGCCCCTTTCGCCCTGCTCAAGACTCAAGCTACTCTCTAAAAGTAAAACTTTTATTAGTAAGCATTGGCTTGCTTTTTTGCTTGATTACCGCCCGCCTCTTTTATCTGCAGCTCATTCAGGGCAGCTTCTTCAAACAAAAAGCCATTAATAATCGAAAACAAATTGTTCGGCTGCCGGCTTATCGAGGAGAAATTTACCTTGAAAAAGGTAAAGTTAAGGTGGTAGAAAATCTCCCCACCTACTCGCTCTATTTAACTCCATACCACTTCCCGCGCCGCCGCGAAAAAGAAAAATTTCAGACCCTCTTTCAAGCACTCACCAATAAGTTTGCAATCAACACCAATGTCTTTAATACTCTTTTAAGGCGTGCACGGGCCAATCCTTACAAAACCTATCTCTTAAAACCGGTCCTTTCAGCAGCTCAAGTGGCTTACCTGGCAGAACATCTGGCAGACTTCCCCGGCTTATCGTACTTAGACAGCTTCAAACGTTATTATCGCCAACCAGAGCTCTTTTCGCATATCACCGGTTACATTCGCCCCATTAGCGCGCGTGAACTACGTAGAAAAAAATATCAACAGTACTCTCCCTCTTCTTTAATTGGGAAATTAGGGGTGGAGTCTTATTATGATCTGGAGCTGCGCGGCGTGGATGGTTATAAAATTCAATTAGTCGATGCCAAGGCGCGGCTTAAAGAAGAATACTTGCCGGCAGAGGGTCTTCCAGTACCGGGGCGGGCGCTTTACCTAACCATAGATCCCCAGATTCAAAAAGTGGTGTACGACACTTTAAAGGGCTATGTAGGTGGGGCGCTCGTTACTCGCGTTAAGACCGGTGAAATTTTAGCCCTGTATAGCTATCCCGACTACGACCCTAATATTTTTACCGGTAAGTTAGAGCAGGAGAAGTTCGAGGCGTACCGCAATGATGAACGCAACCCTTTTTTGAATCGGGTTACTCAGGCTACCTATCCCCCCAGCTCTGTTTATAAATTAGTGGTAAGCTTAATTGCTTTTGACACTCAAGAAAATTTCCAAAACACCAAGCACGCCTGTTATGGCGGTCTTTACATCGGCCCCTCTTACTTCAAATGTACCCGCAATCAAACACTTACTGATTACAGACAGGCGATCGCCTATTCAGACAATATCTTTTTTTATAAGGTGGGCATTGCAGTCGGGCCCGATTTGCTGCACAAGTACACCTCTGACTATTTTAACTTAGGCAAAAAAACGGGAATTGATCTTCCTTTTGAAAGAAGCGGCCGTGTTCCTTCCCAGCAGTGGAAGTTAGAGGCACGCGGAGTTTACTGGTGGGACGGTGATACTGCAAACCTCTCCATTGGACAGGGTTATATGCTAACCAGCATAGCGCAAATCAATACCCTAACTGCCGCCATCGCCGGTGATGGCATCGCTCATAGGCCGCATTTGTTAAAGTACAGCCAGTCTCTAGCTACTGGCGAACGCTACCAAAATACTCCTCCAGAATTGCTTCAGCTGCCCTTTAGTGAGCAGGCCCTTAAACGCATTCAAAGCGCAATGCACGCCGTTACTCAGTTTGGAACCGCGGGCCGCATGTCTAAGCAAATCTCCACTAAGGTCGCTGGTAAGACCGGTACCGCTCAAAACTTAAAATTTAAAGAACCGCATTCCTGGTTCACCGCTTATGCCCCTTACCAGTCTAAAAATCCAGCGGAAGTGGTGGCGGTAACGGTGATGATTGAAAATGGCGGCGCCGGTAGCTCATTAGCCGCCCCTTTTGCTGCCGCGATCATCGAGGCCATCTTTAAAAATAAAGCCCCTCTGCTTACCTTAAAAGAGTATTACCAAACCTGGGAACGGCACCAAGAACTCTACCAAGAGTGGCTCAAAATTAAAGAACAAACCCCACTGCCGGAAGAATACTTTATAAAACCTTGAAACTCACTGCGCTTAATCCCTTCCGCTCTTTGGACTGGGCCCTGCTGCTCTTGGTGACCCTCCTCTGCACTTTTAGTGTCATTTTCTCTTATTCTACTCAAATCCAAATCTATGAAAATTATGCTTCAAAGTTCAACTTGAGCTTCAAATACGTTAGGCAACTTTTTTATTTTGCCAGCGGTCTGCTGTTGATGTGGGGCATTAGCTTGGTGAATTACAGAAAAATTGCAGACCTCTCGGAGGTGCTTTTTTATCTTTCTATTCTCTTACTGGGGTACACTTTGCTTTCCGGTAAAATAATGAATCAATCCAAGCGGTGGATTTCTCTTGGCTTTCTTACCGGCCAGCCCTCTGAATTTGTTAAGATAGTGATGATCCTTTTTGCAGCTAATTATCTTGACAAGCGTCTGCCTCATTTGAATTACTTAAAAGATCTTCCCCTATTGTTTTTTTGGATTGCAGTCCCCTTCCTCCTCATTCTCCTGCAGCCCGACCTTGGCACTGCCCTGGTTTTTGTACCGGTTTTTGTGGTGATGCTCTTGGTGGCAAAGGTGAAGCTAAGGTTTTTCTTGTCTCTGCTGCTGGTTTTTTTCATTGCCGCTGCCGTACCACTACTCTACATTTATGCAGAAGAAGTGACTGGAGCGCAGCTTTTAGTGCCTACCGAACGGGTCTATCTCTTGCTACTGGCCGGATTTTTTCTCGCCTTGGCAGGCGCGCTCTTCTGTGCTAACATTCGTCTCCAAAACCTCTTCCTTCGTAATTTTTCCTTTTTAAATTTCTTAATGGCCTTGGGATTTTGTCTCGGGGTTTTTATTGAAAGCGTGCTTCTTAAGCAGTACCAAAGAGAACGGCTTTTTGTGTTTCTTAACCCAGAAGAACATCGGTGGGGAGCTGGCTACAATGTGCTTCAGTCTCAAATCACCATCGGGTCTGGAGAGCTGTGGGGCAAGGGCATCTTTAATGGGACGCAAGGGCAGCTGGGCTTTCTCCCTTCCAGAAGTACCGATTTTATCTTTTCCATTATTGGCGAAGAAACCGGTTTCTTCGGTGCTATGGTGCTGCTCTTGCTTTTCTTTCTCTTCTTCTGGCGACTGGCACACATTGCGCTCAACGTGAAAGACTACTTGGGTGGATTGATTTGTCTCGGTATCTTAACGCTCTTTTTCGTGCAAACTTTTGTTAACATTGCTATGACTATTGGACTCCTTCCGATCACTGGCCTTCCGCTTCCCTTTGTTAGTGCTGGCGGTTCCACTCTCTGGTCTTCTATGATCGCCATTGGCCTGGTGTGTAGCGTCTACCGCTACCGTAGAGTTTATTTAGAAGAAGAAAAGCGTCTTTAGAGCGAAACGTTATGAAAGCTACTACTGCTCTGCTCGATGTAGAAACTCTAAAGCGCGAGCGCCTCTTCTTAAAAGCGCATCTCTTTAAGATTACTCCCGCCCAGCTACTTTCAAGTGCAGTCCCCCTCCGCTGGTCTTGGAAGCAAAAATGGATTTTTTATTGGAAGGCACAGCAGCTACAAGCCGGACGTCCTCTAGCTTACGTTTTAGGGCAGAGCGAATTCTTAGGCCATAACTTCCAAGTTACCCCAAACACACTTATCCCCCGTTTTGAAACCGAAGAGCTCACTGCTAAGCTAATACAGTGGCTAAAAGCGCGTTTGAAACACTGGCCTCCCGCTAAACCTTTTTCGGTCTTGGAAATTGGCACCGGTGCTGGAGTGATTGTAGTGTCTCTCGCTAAAGCCTTTCCTAATCTCATTTTCACCGCAGTAGAAATTTGTCCCAGGGCGCTGCGGGTAGCAAAAAAAAATGCTAACCAATTACTTGGAAAGCAGGCCGCTCAGCGCATTCGCTTTCTTCGTGGTGATGTTTTTACTCTCAAACAGCTCCATTCCCAGCAGTTTGATTTTGTAGTTGCCAACCCTCCTTATGTGGAAGAAGGGACAGAGCAGGCTGCAAAACTATGCCTTAGGGTGAAGCGTTATGAACCTCCTTTGGCGCTTTTTGCCGGAACGGACGGATTAGACTTCTTTAAAAAATTGGCTCCCCGGCTTCCCGCCTGGCTCACTTCTCCTCACGGCGCTTTTTGTTTTGAAATTGGAGCGGGACAGAAAAAAAAAATACTGCAGCTTTTTTCGTTGTATCTTAAAAAAGAGACTTTAGCGGTGTTTTCAGATCTGCAGGGAAAGCCACGTTTTCTTTGCGGCAACTGCCACTTCACTCAGACCGCTCCGGTCGTTGCCAATTGACTATTAGCTTGTTACTTCGGTAGCTATAAAAATTTCACATGCGTATTAGTACTCAAAAACTCTTAACCCTTTTTCAGAAAAATGTTTTTAAAGCACTACCGCTAGCCAAACTTAGCCAAACAAAAAGCTCCCACTACTGGTTTGACAAAGAAAATAACTTAGTGCTTCACACTACACTTACCCAAACCCTACTCGAAGAGCTCATTCAAAACAATCAAAATTCTGTTGAGGTTTATTTGGATGAATCCCATCTTAAAGCCTTTCAGCAATACTTCCCCCACTTAGCTTTTGAGTGTCGCTTTAAAACTAACATCTATGATGCCATAAAAGAAATTGAAAAACTAAAACGCCTTAATAAGCGTTCTTACCAGCAGAGGAGCTTGATCTACACTAAAGATGCTAAGCAGAAGCTTAGCGCGCATGGGCTTACCATTTTAGACACTAGCCAAGGCGTTGCCTTAGAGCAAGAATACCTACTGCAGCTCTTAAAAATAAAAGGCAAAAATTATTTGATCGAATACGGCTATGCAGAGCGCGGAATCTTATTTTTTATAGAGAAAGAAGGCTCCCAGTTTGGCATTCGAGAACGATTCCTTAACTTCTTTGAAAAGCTCCCCTATCCGGTTTATGAGGCGAATGACGGAGCTGAATTTTTTCGTAAAAGAAACACCTACGCACCGCACCTCTTTTTTTTTTGTTATAGTGCCGCCTCCTTAGTGGGTAAGATTATTAGCTTGAAGCTGAGGTGCTTAGATCCTTTCGCTAAAATTTTCTATGTTAATCAGAGCGCTTTTGAGCTCACGCTTTCTTTTTCTAAGCAGCTTTTGGCTTTGTATACTCGCGGTTATGCCCTTCAGAGGCAAGAAGCCGTTGATTTAAAACCGCCCCTCCCTGCTACATATCGCAGTCAATTGATTGCCAAGCTTGAAGCACTTAAGCAAAATTACGACTTGTCTCTTCATGCGGAGCTAGCTTATGTCTGTGACAATTTAAAAACCCAATATGCATTACAGTTAATCACCAACTTGATGAAGCAATTAGAAAAGCAACTAGGAGAAAAATTATTCCAAGAGCAGACTTAATTTTATTTTCAGCCGCTGTTCTTTATGGTATGATTGCTCCAGTTACTCTCTTGTTTCAAAAGTAATTTTTTTTATTTTCATGAAAAGTATGGCCTTTAAATTTTATCTCCTCCTTTCAGTGTTAGCGATCAGCTTCTTTTTTTCTCTCTTTACTAATCGCTCAGTCGAAGCCGAGCAAGAGCAATGGTCGCAGCAATGGATTGAGCATAAGTTTCAGGGCTTTGGAACGGACGCGCTTCTGCAGCCGTATTATTACAACAAAGAAAAACCGGATCGAATAATAGTTGAATTAGATTTGAAAGAGCCGCTTTATTTTGCCAATTCTGATTATGGCGGAGTTGAGGTTTTAATCAAACGTGTTGAAGCGGCGCGTAAGGACAAACGAGTGGTGGGCTTGTTGGTGCGCGTCAATTCTCCCGGCGGCACCATCGCTGCTAGCCAAGAACTGTTCGAGGCCTTCAAACGATTCCGGGCGGCAGACAAGCAGATTGTTGCTTCGGTGCTGGATCTAGCAGCCTCGGGGGCTTACTATGCGATCTTGCCAGCCCATGAAATTATCGGCAATCGCGGTTCGCTCATCGGCTCCATCGGCGTTCTTTTCACCAAGTTCGAAGTGCAGGAGCTTTTGAAAAAAATTGGGGTGTCCGTTACTTTCTTTAAATCTGTGCCTCATAAAGATTTCCTCTCTGCTTCTAGAAAAATGACCCCCTTTGAGGCAGCACAGCTTCAAAAGGTGCTAGACCAAGCGCACCGTCATTTTCTTTCAGATGTGATAGAATGGCGGCAGAAAAAATCCTCTTCCACCACCCTCACCCAAGCTGCTAACGGCCTGCTTTATTCCACGGTAGAAGCCATCCAACTTGGCTTGGTCGATTCTACCGGCGATTTTGAAACTGCTAAACAGAAGGTGGCTGCTCTCACCGGGCTTGATTATAAAACGCTTCAAAAAAGTGTCTCTTACAAAACTCGCTGGATAGAACAGCTAATACCACTCTTAAACAATCAAACGCAGCGCCTAACGCAACAGCTGCTGAGTTTTTTTTCGAGCCCTTTTGAGTACCGTTCTTTTTAATCCCTCCTGCTTGTGTATTATTTTTTCTATAGAAGAATCCTAGCAAATCCTACCCCCTATTGCTTGGGAGTTTTACTCTTGCTTTTTGGGTTTTTTAATCCTCAAGCTCCACTTTCTTTTAGTTTTTTCTTTCAGTTTTTTCTTTTTTCCAGCTTCTGCTGGTTGTTTGCAGGCGCGCTTTATCTCACCTTAAAGCGAGAATTAGAAAGTCAAGCCACTAAACTCAAGCACTTGGGGACTAAGAAGACGGTGCCCCGTTCTGCTAATAAAGTGTTGAAAAATAGCTTCCTAAGCGCCTTTCTTTGGTTTCTTTTCCTTCCGGCAGTACGCTTGCTTTTTCTAAACTATTGGTATTTTCAAGCCCTTTTCTTTTTACTCTTACTGTTTCTCTTCTTAAGTACTTTCTTAAAGCGGATCGCTAAAAAGTATTTTCTTTCTACTCCTATGAGCTGCTTTCTCCTTCTTAAAAGTCTGGCTATCCTATTGCTTTTGTTTTTTTCTCCTTTCATTTTGCTCTTTGCTTTAGTCTAAATGCAGTAACTGCTTAGCAATCTCTAATGTTAAAACACCTCTTTTAATGCGTCTCATCAACCGTTATTTGATTAAAGAATTTATTCCTCCCATGCTGGTGGGAATTGCTTTCTTCACCCTCATTTTCATCCTCTCTAAAATTCGCGAACTAGTCGCTTTAACCCTGGAAAAAGACACTCCCTTCTCTGTGGTACTAGAGCTTTTTCTCTACACCATTCCCTTCACTGCGGCCATCACTATTCCTATGGGAACTCTTTTTGGGGTACTCTTCGCACTGGGAAGAATGTCTAGCGACAGCGAGATTATCGCACTGCGCGCCAATGGAGTTTCTCTCTATTCCTTAGCCCGGCCCACCTTCGTTTTTGGAATTATCATGACCGCCTTCACCTTTTGGTTTATGAACCATGTTATGCCCGTCACTAACTTTCGTTACAAAACCATTTACGCCAACATCCTTTACTCTAACCCCAGCATTTTATTAGAAAGCAAACAGTTTAGCGAAATCCCTCAAACTAGAAAAAAAATTGCTGCGGTAGAACTTAGTGACGATGGACAGAGCATGCGAGCGGTCTACATTTATGAGAAAAGCGAAGATGCAAAAACCTCTACCATTATTTACGCCGAAAAAGGCAACTGGCTTAATAACACCGTTAATTCCGCCTTTGTCCAGTTAAAGCTCACTAAAGGACAACTGCTGCGCCTTGACAATGTGAATAAAACTGAACTGCAGAAGCTTAATTTTAATGAATTAGTGGTTAATGTAGTGAATAAGATAGAGCAGATTGAAGCGGCCAGCCAAGGTCCCAGAGAACAGAGCGTTTATGAAGTGCATCGCACCATTATGCATAACAAGGCTAATCAAATAGAGATCACCCCCACTCTGTGGATTGAATACCATAAGAAATACTCTATCCCACTGGCCTGTTTGATTTTTGTTATTATTTCTTTCCCGCTCGGTATTTCTTTTAAACGAGGGGGGAAGGGAGTTAGTTTTGGTATTGCTATTATTCTTATCTTTGTGTATTACATTTTAATGACTTTAGGAGAAGTGATAGGAAAAAGAGGATTGTTCGATCCTGTTTACAGCGCCTACCTCCCGCACTTCACTCTTTTTGCCTTAGGAGTGCTTTTATTCTTCAGAAAAATTAGGGAATAAGCGGCCCCAGAGCGCCAGTTCACTTAATCACCAGTCGCAGTAGAAAGTCCTAAAAAGAACGTAGCAAGACATAAGTGTTTCTCATAGGGCGAATAGTGACTTCCGCTTCTCGGCTACTGGCATAGTGTGCTTCTTTTAGGTCATAGTTTAAGAGATATTCGCCGCTCTCTAATAAAAGCCACTTCACCTGTAAATTGTCATATGTTAAGTTCCAAGCACGCAGATCGGGAAGGGTGGTAGCGGCTACTGCTGCTCCCCCTAAAAAGCCTCCTAAAAAACGTGTTAAGAGTTTTGATAAATCATCCTTCTGCTGGCTGGCTGCCACTTCGGTAGACACCACTACCGCTAGTGCCTTACCCACAATCGCAGCTACATTACGGTTAACATAGCTGGGGTACTGTTCGTTGTAGCTCTGTAGCACCATTTGTGTGTAGCGATCCATTACCGTTGGTTGGAAATAGCGCGCCTGTGTTGTAGTTTTTGAACGCAGCTCCACTTGAGGAATAAGGCGGGCGTTTTTTTGTTTGCGCTCTACATATTCCGGAATGGGATTCTCCGCTAAAGAAAGAGAGAGTAAAAAAGCGGTTGGAGAAGAGAGACCCGAATCGGCAATTAAATTAATCACCAAGGCACTTTTAAGAGCGTCTTGAAAAGTAGTGTCCTGCTGTAGTGAGCCGCGGCTTTTTTTGTAGGGAGCTAAGCCGGCTTCGTGCAGAAACACTAAACTGCCTAAGTTTGTCAAGCCGCTTTTGTTCGTTATGGCGCGGCGTTCTAAATTTTTTGAATACGCCACCAGCTGCTTTCCGGCTTCAAGATAACGCTTCACCCCCTCTAAATCTCCACTTAGTAAGGAGAGGTAATAAAGTCCACGCTCTGCTTCTGCGCGATACTCTATCCTGCTTCTTAAGTTGTTGTACTGCACTCGAGCTTGATTAAAAGCTGCCACAGACTGCGCACTTAAAGCATACAGATAACGAGCGGCTTGATTTTCTCGGTATTCCGCTTCTAATTCGCGAATTTCCGCTAACGCAACATTCATCCGCCGAAAGTAAATTTGTGCTTTTTCTTCTTCTCCCAACATCAAATGGTTGAGCGCTAAGTACAATTTTATTAAAGTCCGCTCAAAACTCTCCCCACGAAAATTCTTTATTCGATCACTTAGCAAAAAACTAAGCCCTTGACGTGTTACGCTTTTAGTGATGGTGTCCGCAATTGCTTCGGCCTCTTCAAACGCTAAGTTGCTTTTTTCCCATTCTTCCATAGCATGCAGCACGCTTCCAGCCTCCATTAAGTACAACAAGCGGTCTTTGCTCTGCGCCCTTTGGGTTTTCTGTCTTAGTCTGGTGATGACCTCTGCAAACTGCCCCTTTAAATAGTATTCTTCCACCGTGCTTAAGTGTGGGCTTTTTACCTGCCTGGCGCAGCTAGCAAGAGAGAAAAGCACTAAGCACCAGAAGAAGCAGGAGGTTTTAATAACAGAGTTATGCAAAATAAAATTCCAATCAGCCTTAATTTTAAGCAGTAACCTTAAGCAGTAACGGGCGCTTTTTTTGACACCAGTACTGCCAACTTTCGCACCTATCTTTACCCTTATTTTACTATGAGATTACTAATAGTTTTTCTAACCCCGCGATGCTTTCATAGTAAAATTGAATTTGAAAAAAATGTTTAGTGCAATGCATTTAGCAAAGCGCGCTTCCAGCTATCAAAAAAAACTTTTTTATGAAAGACCACTTCCCTAACTTCAGCACAGAGAGAACGGCCTCGCCAAGAAAAGAAGTTAATGTGAGGCACATTAATTATTGGAAACATAAAAAAAGCGCCTTAAAGCAAAAGCTGCTATCCCTGCTACTGTATGCTTTAGTGGGGGCGTTTTTGCTCTTGGCGGTGCTTTCCGTTATTACCTTTGGCATTTTTGCTTTCTTTTTGTTAGTGCTGCTTTTCTTAGTGTTTAAGGTTGCTTTTTATCTAAGGAAAAAGACCCGCAAAACCCCTTCGGTCTTCTTTAGGTTTAAGTGATAAAAATAGTGGTCCCCCCTCCTGCTTTACTGACACCTTTATTAAAGCGTTACCACCAAGAAGGGAGGGGTTTGCGGTGACGAAGCAATTAAGTGCATTAACTCTAAAGGCTTCCTCCGCGCAGACGAACTTAAAGGGAAAGCTAGCTGTTTATCCTAATGCGCCTGGGGTGTATAAAATGTTTGATAAAGCCGGCAAGCTGCTTTACATAGGAAAAGCAAAAAAGCTGCGCAATCGTCTTCGTTCTTATTTTTCTTATTCCAACCGGGTGCTAACGCGTATTTTAGTTTCTCAAATTACGCAGATTGATTATATTGTTACAGAGACTGAAAAAGAAGCGTTGCTTTTAGAAAATCAGCTCATTAAAAAACATAAACCTTTTTTTAATATTGATCTTAAAGACAACAAAACCTATCCGTACCTCTGGCTCACCACGCATGAAAAATTTCCGCGTTTGTTGAAGACCCGAGTGTTATCGAAAAAAGGACTCTGGTTTGGCCCTTACACCAATTTAAAGCAACTCGATGCCACTCTCGCGGCGCTCCATGCGCTTTATCCACTTAAAAAATGCAGTCAGCGCCGGTTCCCCATCGGCTTTCGCCCCTGTTTGTACTTCCATCTTGGTAAGTGCTTAGATTACTGCACCGGAAGAGTTTCCAGTGTGCGTATTGCTCAGCTGGTGAAGGAAATTAAAACTCTCCTCAGCGGTAAGAATCAAGCGGTATTAAAGAAACTCCGAGAAAAGCTGCGCCAAGAAAGTCAAGCGCGCAATTATGAAAAAGCGTTAGTCCTTAAAAATTTTATTGATGCCCTTAGCCAGCAAGAAAATAAAGACAACGCGGTGACTCTCGGACAAGAAAATTTTGATGTGCTGAATTATATCACCCAAGAAAACTTTCTTATTATCAGCCTGCTGCAGTTTCGCGAAGGAAAATTGCTTGAAAAACAAACCTTTGAATTTGAAAACGTAATCTTCTCTGAGGAAATTGAGACCACTCACCTGGCTGAAGAAAATTTCCTGCAGTTTGTTTTTAATCATTATCAAAATAATCCAGCAGAAGTCGAGGCGCTGCAGGAAATCGTCCTCCCGCCGTTACTCCATTTTTCTAAAGACCAGGAAGAAGAAAATGCCAAGCACTGGCTTGCTTTGCTCGAAGAGAGCTTGGTAGAAAAAAAAGCGGCCTCAAAAAAAAGTGTAGTCAAACTCACTTTAGCCTTGAAAGGAAAAAAACACCGCCTCTTAGCTTTGGCGGCTGCTAATGCTCAGTTCTCTCTTCAGGAATTGCTACGCAAAAAAGAAAAACAGGCGTACGGAAAAGCGTTGCGCGACTTGCTACGGTTAAAGCGCATTCCACTTACCATTGAAGCGTTTGACGTTGCCAACACTGGAGAAAAATACCCCTTAGCGGGAATGGTCTATTTTAAGGCCGGAGAAAAGGATAAAAGCCAGTACCGCAGCTTCAATTTTCCAGAACTCAAAGCGCCAAATGATTTTGCTGCTATTGAGAAAGCGGTTTATCGCCGCTACCGCCGCTTACTCGAAGAAAAACGAGCTTTGCCAGAGCTAATTTTAATTGACGGCGGCAAGGGGCAGCTTTCTGCTGCTAAGCACAGCTTAGAGCAGCTTGGTCTGTCAAGACAACCCATCATTGCCTTAGCAAAGAAAGAAGAATTGATCTATGTTCCTAAAAAAACCGAGCCGCTACGGGTGCCGCACACCAATCCGGCACTGCGTTTTTTGGTGGCAGTACGCGATGAAGTGCATCGCTTTACTAATTTAAGGCATGTTAGAAAAAGAGATGCGGAGGAACTGAAAAGTCAATTTCAAGCCATTCCTGGTTTTGGCGAAAAGAAAATACAAATTTTATTGGAACGCTTTTCGAGCTGGGAAGAAATGAAACAGGCCGATGAAAAAACTCTCTTGGCGCTTCCTTTTTTTGGAGTAAAAGAAGTACAGCGCCTCAAGGCCTATTTTTCCTTAAAACGCTGAAGCTCCTCAAAACAGCTAGACAGCTGCAGTCCCAGTTTTTTGAAACACTCAAGTCTCCCCCCGCTGCGAGAATCGCTGAGACACCTCTTGGCGTTAGCACAGGAAAATAATTTTCATTTTGTTTCCTACCGAATGCCGCGCGCTCCGGCGCCCTTTTCTTTACTTTCCAAAACCCCTCTGCAGAGCCTTACTCTCCTGGAGGCGCAGCAAAGCCCCACTCCGCTGCAGGCCTTTGTTTTTTCTCCCTTCCGTTCTCTTTCTTGCTTTCATCCCCCCACCACGCCCTACGCTAATAATTTTTTGTCAACTCCTTTCTTCTTTCTTACCCCGCACTGTTTTTATTCCCATGCGCTTGCTGCTCCGCTTGCTACTGCCAGTAAAGAAAAACTGCTGCAAAAAAAGCGACTGCTGAGTCCATTTCCTCAGCCGCTCTGGAAGCAACAACTAAAAAAGCTATTTAGCAAACTACCCACCAGCGCAGCCCGGTCCACTTCAAAAACCTACTTTAAAAGCGGAGTGGAAGCAATTCTCTCTCAAATTAAACAGCAGCAGCTAAAAAAAGCGGTGCTTTCTAAGGTGAAGACCCTAGCTTTTGAAAAAAACTTGCCGGATCCAGTGGAGCTTTTTCTTGCCATGCTAACCGCTTTTCCCCAAGCTTTGGTGGCTTTGGCCTGGTTGCCGCAGTTCGGCTTTTGGCTCACCGCTTCACCAGAAGAGTTAGTCTCTCTTTCTGAGACCGGACTGTTTAAGACCATTTCCTTAGCCGGTACTATTGCTCTCAAAGAAAAAAAACCAGCGCTTGAGAGTGTGTCTTGGAGCGAAAAGGAAATTGAAGAGCAGGCTTTGGTGAGCCGTTACATAGTGGATTGCTTTAAAGCGTTGCGGCTAAGGCAGTATGAAGAAAAAGGTCCCCAGACCACCTTAGCCGGCTCGTTGGCCCACTTAAAGAGCGAGTTTAGTGTGGATACAAAACGCTACTATGGAAAAAAATTATTCTGGGATATGTTAGGCCTCCTGCATCCCACCTCGGCCGTGTGCGGTGTTCCCAAGCTAGACGCTAGGCGATGTCTGGCGCAACACGAGCAACATTCGAGAGAGTTTTACAGTGGATTTTTGGGACCTCTGCAGCTGGCGAAAGAAAATGCTTTTTTTGTTAATCTGCGTTGTTTAAAACTAGTTAGTAATAAGGCGCTTTTTTACTCTGGCGCCGGCCTTACGCGCGCTTCAAAGCCAGAAGCAGAGTGGAAAGAGACGGAAGCAAAACTCCTACCCCTGCAGCAACTCTTTAAAGCCAGTTTTTCTTAAACGAGTTGTAAAAGCACCTGGTTTTTTAGCTGGCAATAGAAAATTATGCTATTATATTATTTATCGTTATGTTTGTTATCTTTGCCTTGCGTTTTATGAAAAAACTACTATTTTTATTTCTACTGCTTCTCTTGCCTTATTCCAGCTTGTTTTCCGCTAAGAATTTTTATCTTAATTTGGGTTTGAAGCTTGGCGTGGGGCTGTTAAATTACTGGGGCAAAGAAAAGCATAAAACTAATCCCCTGGTTGCATATGGTTTCTTCCTCTATTTGCCGCTTGGTTTTCTGCAGTCTTTTGAAATTGAGCCTGCTATTGGTTACTTGGGAGGAGAAGTGGAGGTCGCTCATGAGGTCACCTCAGCCGGTCAGAAGAAATATAATGACAATTTACACCATCTGCTGTTTCCCTTGGTGTTCAAGTATTATCCCGTTGGCGGCTTGAATCTTCAATTAGGCACTTTTTTTAGCTATCTGTTATTTAAAAAGCGCTTTTTTGCCGCGCTCAGTCTTAAGGATGGCAAAGAATCTTTTAACCCTTTTGATACTGGAGCGGTTTTTGGGCTAGGCCTCAAACTCCTGGGCTTAGAGTTAGAAATACGTTATTTTTTAGGATTTATGCCAGTTCACGTTACTATTGACAATGAGAAATTTAAAAAAGGCTTTTTTCTCTTCGAGCTGGGCTACAGCTTTCCTCTACTATAAAGCGGCGCCTTGCGACCGGTGAGCTTAACGGTTTTTTCCTTCACTCCTTCCCTTTCAAAACAGTAAGCCGCCACCTCCTCAGCCATTAAGACATTAAAAACTGCAAACCTTAACACGAAGGCATCAATTGAAACAGTCAAAGATCTTCCCCCAAGTATTGGTTTATTGACAACCTCTTCCAATAACTTCTTTGTTTTAACTAAACTAGCAGAAGATTTTCCCTAGATGCATTACTGTGGATCACTGAATTAGATGAACTGCACTTACCAT